>PVIU01003232.1:0-149897 GCA_004026605.1 Ondatra zibethicus | reverse complement strand
AGGAGTAGAAAGTTTCTGTCTCATTATTTGCTATCATGGCCCTTCCTTTTTTCTCACCCTTTCTTTATTTCATCTAGTGACCAAATATGCCTAATTCTCTGCACCTGCTGCAATATACTTCTTTGTAGCAAACACCATGGGGGTTAGGATCTAGCAAGCCTATCCAAAAATAGTAGAGCTAAATAATTCCGCTTTTGTCTCTTGTATATCACATACTTATGACTATCATCCTCATAACTTTCTGTGTATGGAATGGGATCATCTGGTGACTCAGTTGTACTTTTTGGGTAGTTCCCACCCTGGTTTCTTTATACCCAGAATGGGGGTTTCCTAACAACATCTGGATCTTAACTTATGTTTTCCCCAAATTATCAGTCCTATTTAGGAAAAGTTCCTGCTGTTGTAACTCATCCATAATATTCCCCCAGTATTTGCACAAGGGCTTGAAACACTGGAAGCATCTCGAGCATTGTTTTAGTATCATTATCAGAATTATCAATCCCAGGAACATCAAGGGGTTCTCTGGTAAAATTATACATTTTGGCCAGTATAGCAAAGAACATTATCAGGAAACAGGAGAGAATAGCAGAGGCAGCTAGCCATCTATGATAGCAGTGAGTATATAATCTTGAATTCAGGTTCATGACCTGAGCTGATTGCTAAGGAACCGCCGGAGGCCTATCCGTGAACGGCACGAACCCCCCAGCCTATATTCCCGAGCCAGAGGCATCGTTGTCACACAGGCGACACCGCTGTGGGTGTGGCATGATGTGTGGATTCCTTATCAGAAACTCCACTGGTGTTGTCAGTCAGCTTTCCTGCCCAGAGCTTCTCAGTCCACCCGATACTTTTAGCTCATTAACCCTTCATCCTCAGTCATCAGGAAAATGCCACCCAAGGCTGCACTGAGATTTCATTTCTACTCGCTTAGAATGGCCAGCAGCAAAATGGGGGAAATTGACCCTTGTACATTGTTGGTGGTAATGTAAGCTAGTGTAGCCTGTGGAAAATAATAGGGGAGATCTAATAACAAACTCAGAAGAACTGCTATGTGACCCTGCTATACCAGTACTAGGTGTGTACCCAAAGGGAGTGAAGTCAGATCAAGAAGACAGCCTGTGTATTCATGCTGATCTGAGTACCATTCGCCACAGCCAAGCCACAACATCAGCCAGGATGGCCAACTAAAGAAGAGATGGTGGATATATACAGCAGAGTCTATTTGGTCAAGAAGGATGGGATCATGCCATTTGCCGGGAAATGGATGGATCTGGAGGTTTTCATATTAAGCAAAATAAGTCAGATGCAGCTGATCAATTATCACACATTTTCTCACATTTTCTTTCTAGAGGCTAGAACTTAAAGGCAACCTGAAGCCAGTAGAGGAAACACCATGGAAAGTTCAGGAGACTAGGGAGAGGTAGGAGAAGGAGAAGCTAAGACAGCTTAGACAGGAGTATGAACCAGACTGAAATAGGATAGATTCAGGTATGGAAATGCTCATTAACATATTGTTAGTGTGGATTATTATAATACACATTCTATAAAGAATGGATGGTATTATAGGACACACTTGCTAATGCAATATAGTAAAGCAAATGAACATGTCTGCCATCTCAGAGCTACCCTCCAAAATGCTTTTGTGACAGAGCAGTTGGAATCTACTCATGCAGCAGGACTCCATTTCCCAGAAGGGTTTTAATGGGTAAGAACATAAATACTATCGCTGATAAATCTCTGGGCTTGTCTGTCCTCCATATTTGCTGCCACTGGGATTGGTTCAGATGGCTGTATTCTATTTCTTAATGGAATTGCTTCCGATGGCTGTATTCTATTTAAGTGCACAAAACCAAAATCACACATGAACTGTATTTTAAAGATATTACCTAGTCATGAAAGCCAGATAAACAGTTGATGAAAGAATGAATTAAAAAAAGCAAACAAAACTAGAAACCAATAAAGCTTACACTTGGCTGAACCCAACAGCAAATCTGTGTGGTTCTGGCTTATGACTGCACAATCTCCTTTGCCTGAGGCATGCACAGTACTTCACGCCATTGGGAAACTTCAATTCCCTCATTTCTTTTGGTTATTGTTTTGCTGAAAAAACCTTTGTTTACAGAGCTTATCCCTTGGCCTCCATCTGTTGCACTCCCTTCGTTGATTTGTCCAGCTGGTCTTTTTCTTTTATGCATGATCATACAAGCAAGCAAATGCAGTACTGAACCACCTGGCAGCTTTCATGGTTGAGATGGTCATCTAAGCAACCCAAATAATGCTTCTTTTCTCTCCACCTGTGTTCGGTGTGCACTGGGATTGGATTCAGGGCCCCGTGCATGAACTATACCATGGAGCCATATCTTCAGCTCTTAATGTCCTTATGAGTTTGAAAACCATTGTGGAAACAGACATCTCTGAAGACAGAAGCTGAAGACTTATCCCCTTAGTTTGAAAACGCTGCAGTATCCTATTGAAGGGCATCATCTGGTCCATACTTTGAAAACGTCTAATTCTGGAAGAAATGAAATTATTGTACTTAACGATGAGAGGAAGAAGGTTCTGGTGAGTAATGCATTGAGAGGAACCAGGAGTAAAAGGTCGTCTCACTCACAAAGACAAACTCATCGGGACACCCAGACTATGCAGAGAAACCCTGAAAACCAGGAGGGCATGGGATGATAATATCATTCTTGGAGCAAATAACCAAGATGACTAGACCCAACAATGTTATCTGCCAGTGCTGATGGAGCTGTGGCGACCTCACAGGACAAGTGTACTTAACCACTTTCCAACCACAGAAGCACCAATGCAGAAGGAAATGGAAGGGATCCTATAAACATTCATGATTTCTTAAAAATAAAATTGAAGGCTGTGTATGTGTTGTGAGCTGTTGGGTTTCAGCTCAAGGTTCTTTTACAAGTAGTGCTATGAGGATTCAGTGCCCTTCTCCCCAGAGATCGATGAGTAACCAGACCAAGCAAGAGAATTGTCTTTATAATGATTCTATACTGGTAGCTTCTATATCCAATACATTAAGAGGATTTCACACTCTTAGCATGCGTGTAATAGACAACACATATACAATTCAATATCACAATTATGAATCCTACTAATCCTAATACATAAAACCAATTTCTAACTTCCATTTGACTTATCAATTATCTATAACACTTCTTAACCTTAATACAACTTATTAATTAACATTTCCTAATCTTATCAATTATCCATAAAATATCTCTTAACATTTCACACACTAAACACATGCATAACATTTCACACACCAAACATATTAACACATCTATGCTCTTCTCTTAACATTTCACACACACATTAAATAGCATCATACAACCTGATATTCTTCAGCCCTAAAAAAGGACTTTTGGATTTCTTCAGGCTGGATGCCTGACTGCACTGGGTGCTTGACCACGAAGCTCAAACTCTTGACTACGTAGTCTGTGTGGTCTGGCATTCGGTCTTCTCTCGGGTCTGCGTTCGATGTTCTGCTCTCGGGAGGCAGGCTCTCTACGTAGATCTTTGGAGGATCTCGCTACAAGGCTCAGCAGCGTGCCAGGGACATCATGAAAGTGAGATAACTGCTCTTGCTTCTGCCTCTTTTTATCCCATTTGAAACTGCCTCTCAGCCGATTCTTCTGATATCCAGATGTCCTAGGCTATCAGTATCAGCTGGCCACAGAAGGGTGGGGGTACTTCTCCTGTGGCAAGATTACTTTGGTTACCAAGGTTGCTGGCTGCAGTCCTCCCATCTGGCAGGGTCAGATGGGTGTGGCAGCCTCCAAGTGGGCAAAATGTTCTCTTAATATTCCTCCTTTCTACTTCACACAGTTTTCTTACTTTTCTATTTTCTAAATTATACTTATTCTATATTTTCTATATTATACTTATCCTTATACTATATTATTATACTTATCCTTATACTATAGCTTTCCTACTTTACCTATATTACAGAGTCCTCTTTTTTTTACTTATGCAGAGGGATCTGTTTCCATGCTCATTACAATATGATAATCCTATATTCACGTGGGGAACACTGAAAGCATTTCCTCTAAATTCAGGAAGGATTAAAAGGTGTCCATTCTTCCCAGCTGCACTGGCTGGTGTTGTGTGTCAACTTGACATAAGCTAGAGTCATCAGAGGAAGGAGCCTCAGTTGAGGAAATGTCTTCATGAGATCCAGCTATAAGGCATTTTCTCATTCAATGATCAATGGGGAAGGGCCAGCCCATGGTGGGTGGTGTCATCCATGGGTCGGTGGTCCTGGGTTTTATAAGAAAGCAGGCTGAGCAAGCCATGAGGAGCAAGCCAATAAGCAGTTCCCCTCCATGGCCTCTGCATCAACTCCTGCCTCCAGGATCTTGCCTTATCTGAGTTCCTCTTCTGACTTCCTTCAGTGATGAACAGCAATGCTGAAGTTAAGGCCAATAAACACTTTCTTCCCCATCTTGTTTCTTTGGTCCTGGTGTTTCATTGCAGGACTAGAAACCCTAACTAAGACACCAGCTTTATTCAGTATAGCACTAGAATTATTCACTAGAACAATGAGGCAAGAAAAAAAAATAAAAAGAGCTACAAAGACAAAGGGGAGCACTCAAATTATCCCCGTCTACAGATAATATAAGCCTATACTTAAAGGACCTTGAAGAGAGGGGGCTGGAGAGATGCATCAGCAGTTAAGAGCACTGGCTGTTCTTCCAGAGGACTTGGGTTTAATTCCCAGCATCCACATGGCAGCTCACTGTTTGGTTGGGGGCTTCACCCAAGCCCCTGGCATCCACTTTGGAATGTTGGTTGGAAAACTCCATTTCAAGCCACCTCTCCTGGGAGTTGCCTCAGTCCAAACTCCACCTCCAAGAAAGCCCGCCAAATGGTGACCTCTCCCCAGGGAAGGTCAAGACCACTCCCACAGTCTATTTAAACTGCCCCCCCCCAGAGAATGAACACGTGGTCTTTCTGGTTCTCCGTGGTCTTCCTGGTTTTTCTTCCCCATCTCTGTGTTTTCCCGGAGGGCCACCTAGGAGCGTTAGCATCCATTAAACCTGGACTTCTTCTAATTCGGTCTGATTGGTTTGATTAGGATTATTACATTGTGGGAGAGGTTTGTCAGGCCAAAAAAACTTAACATTTAGAGGTCCCACCGAGATGGGCTGTTTTTCCTATTGGCCCAGGGCTATGTGTTGGAAAACGTTCTTCTTGCCTGTGCTTCCCAACAGGCTAAGATTGGCTTTGTCTGGGTGAGTTCCCCTTTTTCAAGTCCATACCCTAGGGCCCAGGGCCTGCAGGTTTGTACAAATCCTCAAGATTTAGGCATAGGCAAGGACTTTGTGGATGGGGAGTCATTAACCTAGGAAATAGCAAGGATTGGTAATTGGAAGAAATTTAAAATCATGAAATTAAAAATCTGTTCAGCAAAGGAAATAATTACCAGAGTAAGGAACAGATTATAGCATGGGAGAAAAGCCTTGCCAGTTACCTATCTGACAGTGGGCTAATATCTAGCATATAAAAAGCACTAAAAATAAATACCAGTCCTCCCCCAAGTAATCTAATCAATAAATGGGCCAATGAAATGAGCAGACAAGTCTCTAGAGTAGCATGAATGGCTGATAAATCATATGAAGAAATGTTCAGCATCCTTAGCTTTCATGGACATGCAGATCATATTTACACAGACATTCAGTTTCAATCCTCGGCAAGTCTTTCATGAAGAAAAGAAACAACTATGTTGGCAAGGATCCAACCAAAAGGGAAACCTTGAACACTGCTTGTGAAAATATAAATTGGCAGAGCCCTACATGTGAAAGCCTGGTAACCCGAGTTGGAACCCCAGAGCCTACAGGATACAGAGATAAGCATCTGTATCCAGCATCCCTACAGGAGTTGGGAGATAGAGACTGAATCGCCTGCTAGCCCAGTGGTAAACATCTGTCTTCATTTGTATGCAGCACTCCTGCAGGAGCTGGGAGATACAGACAGAATCACCTACTAGTCCAGTGTTAAGCATCTGTATCCAGCACTCCTGCAGGAATAGAGAGATAGAGACAGAATCGCCTGCTAGCCCAGAGTACACAGTGCTGCAGAAACAAGAGAGGTCCTGATCCTCAACAAAGCAGAGAGAACAGTCTTGAAAGTTGTCATCTGGTCTCCACATGTCTGCCATAGCAGGTTGGTGCCTGAACTCTCACACACGGAACAAGAATTTAAAACCAACCAACAATAGAATCACCACCAAAAAGTCCTAGCTATGTCATTCCTAGGAATATGTATATTCCCAAAGGAATATACCTAGCACACAACAGAGGTACTGTGCACCATGTTTTTTTCCCCCCAGCGCTATTCATAGCAGCCAAGTTATGGAATCAGTAACAGAAGAACAGATAAAGATAATATGGTATACATAGGTGTGGAACAATAGTCATCCATTAAAAAGGCTGAAAGGAAATAATTTACAGGAAAATATATGGGACTGAAGATAATGTTAAGTGAAGCAAGCCAATCTCTAAAAGCCAAATATGTTTTTTCTCATATGCAGAATACAGGCTTAAGATTTAATCATTTTTAATCATGTGTAGGTGTATGTGTCTGCATGTGGGTATGTGCAAATGAAGAATAGGATCTCCTGAAGCTAGAGTTACAGGCAGTTATAAGCCACCTGTTTGGGTGCTGGGAAGGGAACGCGGATCCTCTCTAGCAAATGTTAAAGAGCTGAGCAATCTCTACAGTCTCCCCAACTTGCCCCAAATTATGACCTAAAGTGGGGGAGTAAAAATTTATGTATTTATTGTTTACAACGTGCTGGCATGAGTGTGCTCTATAAAACAGAATTCTTAAGTTTTCTGTTTTAAGTAGGTGCCTTAACAGTCATACCGAAGCGCTGGCATAAAGACAATCATGCGGAACCTTCGGGCTATAGTCCTTTGTTTCCTTCCGAAAGGTAGGGAAGCATTAGGGTAGTGCACACTGCTGGGCACTGGAGTTTGAGTCTGCAGACTTCGGAGGCGTCTACTTCCCACTCCAGAGGCGTCTGGAAACCTCTTCCTCACTGATGCACAGAGGGGAGGGTGTGGAATTTCGGGCAAGCTCGGCGCAGTAGCGAGCATTCCTCAGAATGCATGATACTGGTAAAACAGAACACAGCTACGGCCGGGAGGAAGAGGCACGGTTCCAGGCACAGCGCACGCGTGCGACCGTCCAATCAACATCTAGGGGCGGGGCTGGGTCGGCAGGCAGGGCTGGGGAGATAGGTGGAGCTGAGCCCACTTTCTCCAATGGAGTGGAGGCAGAGGCGGGCCCAGTGGCCGAAGGAGCATGGCGTGGAGACAGTTGCGAGTGAGTCCTGCCGTGGGAGTTCACGCTTGGTCGGAGCACAGGATGGGAGGAGATGAGGCGGGGAGAGTGAAAGGCTGGGGCCATTGCAGCGTATCCTGCACGGGTGCGCAGCTAGGGGTATGCTAAAAGCAAGCGTGTCTGGCAGAGGCTGGTCTGAGCGTGAGCGATCGATGGCATTTTTTTTTTTTTAAACCGAGTTAGTATCGGACCTCTGTGAGCACATGGTAGTCTAGCATTGTAGAAAGGATCCAAGACAGAATGAAATAAGACATGCGGCCACCCTTCTAGATATAGTGTGGTTTAAATGGGAGCCTGTGTGAAGAGTCCTTAGTTGTGTCCCTGGTTTGGGAAAGAGTGCGCAGGTAGTGCTGCCTGACACGTGAGGCAGGAGCATTTCTGCAAACTCCCAGGAGGAGGGAGAATGAATACTTGGTTTGCTGTGCAGGTGAATCTGAGCACATCCTTTACTTCTTTGTTTAGTGAACAAATCCCATTAAGAAATAAAATTATGTGTAGGTGTGTGTGGGGGTGGGTGGGGTGAATACAGGTGCCCTCTGAAAGCAGATGTATCGGAGCCCCTAAAGCTCGAGTTACAGGCCTTGTGGTGAGTTGTCTGACATGGGAGCTGGAGCCGAACTCTGCTCCTCTGGTAGAGCAGCAAGTGCACTTAGCCACTGAGCTATCTCCAGCCCTCAAATCTGTATCCTGGCTGACAACATTCTCATTTCTCCTACTTTATTTTAAGTAATGCTTTCCTTTTAGTTCCAAACAGATCTCCATTCTCTGGCCCTTCCTTGGCTTCAGCCCTCTAGAGATCCCTTCTCCAACTGCTTCCTGCTCTTTAGCTTTTGTGTCTCCTTTTAGAGTCAGCTTTAACTCGCTTCCTCAAGATGCTTCCATTGCTTACTCCTTCATGTCAGTTTCCTTGGCGGCTCATGATGATTGATTTGTCTCTTTATTAGGTTACACTTTTCTGAAGGACAGGGACCAGGTCTGGTTTGCTTCCTTTTGAAGGACTGAATGAATGCATTAGCCACTTAGCATCTGGCATTGCTAATTATCAAAAAGCCTTGTGAACCACTTTTGAGCTGGGGTAGTGATTCTCTGCCCAAAGTGTGAAGCTATGTTTATATTGTAGCCACTTTTATATTATACACAAAGGACATTTCAGACCAATAACCTTTCTAGGTATACTTTTAAAATATAAACACCATGTGCTAATAAAGGATAAATGAAAACATGGATTTCCGTATGTAGAAGTCAGAACACAATTCACCTACGTAGATGGTCAGGTTTTGTTTTTTCTTTTCTTTCCTTTTTTTGTTTTTGTTTTTCGAGACAGGGTTTCTCTGTAGCTTTGGAGCCTGTCCTAGAACTAGCTCTTATAGGCCAGGCTGGCCTTGAGCTCACAGAGATCCGCTTGTCTTTGCCTCCCGAGTGCTGGAATTAAAGGTGTGTACCATACACCACTGCCTGGCTGATGGTCAGGTGTTTAAGCCTCCACATAAAAAAGCGCAATGTGCCCTTTCTGGTGGGCTTTTAGGAATGGCGACTGATTCTTTTGTGCACACTGCACAGTTGTCCTTAAATTAAAGGCACCACCGGGCAGCAGAGGCAGGTGGATCTCTGTGAGTCCAAGGCCAGCCTGGGCTACAGAGGACAGCCAGGACTGTTACAGGGAAATCCTTTCTTAAAAAACCAAAAAGAAAGGAACTTATATTTCTGGCAAAGTTACCCTATATATGTAAAATGTGGGGAGTAGGTGTTTGTGTGGTTAACTACAGCTTGTTCTTTGGCTCAGATAACAGGAAGTTTTTTTTAACCTACATAAATAGCAATAGCAAGTTCAAACATAGGGAAATTGGCGTGTTAACTTTAATCAAAGAAGAATATTGACAGGACTGATTTCTCCACACCAAATCAATTAGCATTGTTCCCTCATTAACTAGTAAAAATTCTCCCGTGTGGCCCCTAAGGGGCGGGACTGCCTGTCTTGAAAATTCCCTGGCTGGTTCTTAGGAAAAAAAATATTCAGGACTAGAATCTGTGTAAGCAAAGTAGATACTGCGTCTACAAAGGCTGGTGTGTGAGTGGGCAGGATAGGAAGGGGGGCAGTGTGAGCAGGGAAGGGCTCTCACTTCATGTAGATGTTATGTCCTCAGGGTAAAGAAGGGTGCTACAGCCTGGCCTGATGAGGGTCCCCATGGAGCCTTTCTTTTTCCCCCACTAGAAGCGGGCCCTGGATGCTGCCATCATCCTTGGGGGCGGAGGACTTCTCTTCACCTCTTACCTGACAGCCACAGGCGATGACCATTTCTATGCTGAATACCTCATGCCGGCCCTGCAGAGGCTGCTAGATCCAGAGTCAGCCCACCGCCTAGCTGTTCGCTTCACGTCCCTGGGGCTCCTTCCTCGAGCTACATTTCAGGACTCTGACATGCTGGTAGGTGCCGCTGGATCACGCTGTGTTACATTTAGGTATGTGGGAGAGGTCGCATCCTTCAGCGCTTCTGTCCTTTTCTGTGACTGCGCTTCTGAAAACCAGAGCTGCAGATCTGCAGGCAGCTGGGACCTGGAGCCCAGGCTGAGGAAGCGTCTCCTATCCCGTGTTATACCCTGAACTTACGGAAGAGCACTCACCACGTAGCCTATGCTCACAACTTTAATCCTTACAACTGCTGTTTGAGATTGGTCCTATCTCATCTCCATCAGGAAACTGAGGTACAGACTAAGTAAGTGGCTTGCCCAAGGTCATGCAGCTGGGAGGTGGCAGGACCAGGATTCAAACCCATGGAGTCTGACTGCAGTGTCCAACCTTGGCCACTGGCCTGCCTTGCTGAAATGCCTCTGCTGAGCAGGGGCATCTTCTGTAGTCATTAAACAGCTAATGCATGCAGTGTTAGGTGGGAAGGGTCGTCTCTTTTAGATACTATGTCCTCTGTCTGGGTAGGTGTGAAGGGTCAGGAGGATACTGCAGTCTGGCCCAATGGGTCCTTTCTTTTCCCCCCACCAGAAGCAGGCCCTGGGTGTAGTCATCATCCTGAGGTGGAGGACTTAAGTCCTAGGCAACCACCTGCCCCAGTCACAACTCTCTTCCCTGGCCCACCTGGTGCCATTTATGACAGAGCCAGTGTGGCCCTTCGCTGTCTCTCTGAAAGCTACCCTTTTTCCTTCCTTCCTTCCTTCCTTCCTTCCTTCCTTCCTTCCTTCCTTCCTTCCTTCCTTCCTTCCTTCCTTTTGTTGAGACAGGTTTTCTCTGTATAGCTCTGGCTATCCTGGAACTTACTCTGTAGACCAGGCTGGCCTCGAACTCAGAGATCCACCTGCCTCTGCCTCCCAAGTGCTGGGATCAAAGGCGTGTGCCACCACTGCCCAGCATACCCTTTTTCTTTTGGGAGGGGTTCATGTTGTCCAGGTTGATTTCTGAGCCTCAGCTTCCTGAGTAAGTGGGACCATACAGCATGTCCCACTGTGCACAGGGCTCCCTACTCCCCGGCAGCCAGGCCAGTTGCTACTCTTCACCTCCCTCGATTTAGTTCTCTGCCTAAGGCTTCAGTTCTCTGTCATGACTCAGTTCTCCTGGGAGGGTGGGGGTGCTTTTGGGATGCTTGGCTGCCCTGGTCTCCTGACTGACCAGTCTAACCATAATCTCAGAGAAGCTTGACAACACCCAGGCTCTGTCACACAGCCAGGGACGAGAACCGGCTTGAGGGCCTGTTAGAGCTGCACTTCTCGCCTCGTGGTTCTGAGGTGCTGCATGCACATTCTTACCTTCCTTGTGCCCTTTCTCATCTCCTGTGCATTTCAAGACCATGTGACTGCCCCCTTGGGGACACTTACCTGACCTCTAAGAGCTCACTGGAACCAGCACCAGTGTTGGCCAGTGTCCTCCCTCCGATTCTCCACGATGCCCGTTGCTGGCTTCTTGTCCGTTGTGGGGGAAGGGTCAACTGGGGCTTGTATGCTAGAGGCTGGCGTCAGGCTTGGCTGCGTGGTACTCCCTGGTGTCCGACTAGCATGACCTAAAGGCTGACGACACCCAAGGACTCCTTCTCCTGCCCAGGTTGAGTAGATAAGAAGATCCACCGTAATTGTGCAGGATAGCCCGTCTCCTGTTCTCCTGTGGTGGGATAACTGCCTCTCCCTCAGCCTTGAGACCTCCTGGTGTCAGACTCCAGCAGACATCAGAAGCACCTGCAGATAGACACCCCAGAGTGTCCTTCCTCCCAGAGATCCCTATTCTGTGGGCCCACTGATGCTCAGCAGGCTCTAGGGGACTTCTGAGGCAGAATGCTGGGAGTCCTGCTGTGAGAACCACTTGGTGTAGCCTACCTCCGACCTTGTCTCCTTTCCAGGAAGTGAGAGTCCTGGGCCATAAATTCCGAAATCCAGTAGGGATTGCTGCAGGATTTGACAAACACGGGGAAGCTGTGGATGGCCTCTACAAGCTGGGCTTTGGTTTTGTTGAGGTCGGAAGTGTGACTCCCCAGCCTCAGGAAGGAAACCCCAGACCCAGAGTATTCCGCCTCCCGGAGGACCAAGCTGTCATTAACAGGTAGGTGGTAGCTCAGTGTCGAGGGTATCTCCTCCCCTGCCGGAATCTCTGAGATGGAAGACCTGCCTTCTGCTTTTCTCCTATGATGGGAGGACATTCTGTCATTTGGAGTATTCAGGAGCCCTTTTGAACACAAGGCAGCGCTCACCCCAACCTTGGAAATCAGCTGTTAGGATTTTACCAGGTGTTCCTGCTGAGGCTCTGAGAGCTGGTGCTGGTCGCAAAGAACAGCTGGGAAAAGCTTGGACTTCACAATGCGCTCTTTTCTACATTGTTACTCCATTGCCCTGGTCCAGGGTTGGCCTATAGGAATCTAATGATCTCACTTGTAGTTTGAAATATTCTGATGACTACATTAAGAGCTAGAAAAAGGAATGAACTTGATAACGTATTTATAATTCTTAAGATTTAAGTATAAACAATGTATTCTAAAACCATTTTAACATGCAGCCAATGTAAAAATCATTGGCTAACTATACTCCCCTTTTATTGGCTTCTGGTCCTCCGGCACCCACATGCCTTCACTTCTGGTTCCTCTGACTTGGGCAGAGCTGGTGGCTGCGTGCTGTCAGCAGCCTCGGTACTGCACAATTGACCCTTGCTTTGGATGAACAAGGACGGAGTGTTCAACATGTACGGCTGCTCTTAGGAGGAGGAGTCCTTCCGACTGCATGAAGCCTCGCCCTTCATGGTTCTGAGTACTTAGTATAACTGCGAAGGGAAGACCTTCGTACTTTTTGCTGGGAGATTTTTGGAGAGCTTCCTGGTGAGGATTTTGGCAGTCCTGTGGCTGTGCTTCCTACTGCTTATTTCAGAAAGCTTCTCTACAGGTCGTAGATCTTTCTGTTGCATTTCAGGCAGGGACCAGTGTCTCTAGGGCTGGTCAGGCAAAATACCCGTGTTTCTGATTTGGCTGTTATATGAGACTTTGGGTAGTGTACTTGGCAGAGTCCCGTAGGGCAGGGAGTGGTGAGGGGCAGGCGCTTGTGCTCCTGGGCACATGCACACTTAGCCTTCTTGCTCATGTCCATGGTATGTGTTCAGTATAGACATGCTGAAGGATGGGTGAGTATTTGCTGCGCCAGCAGATCCACGTGCCACTGCCCATGCTGCATTGCTCTGGCTGCAAGCTACAAAGCGATGTAACCAGACCCTGTTAGTTATCATTCTTGTTACCAGGACAGAGTACTGACAAAAAGCAGCTGAAGGAAGGGGCGTTTATTTTGGCTCACTGTTTGAGGGCACAAGCCCTCCTGGTGGCAGCAGCCTAAGGCAGAGAGGCCACTTTGCACCTCCAGTGAAGAAGCAGAGAGTGGAGGATGCTGGTGCTTTGGTCACTTTCTCCTTACTCGGTTTGGGATGTGAACCCATGGGATGGTGCTGCCCCTGTTCGTGGTGGGTCTTCCCTGCTCCATTCCACCTTCCTGGGAACAGTCTTACAGACACACCACAGGTGTGTTTCCATAGCAACTCTAACTCCCATCCATTTGACAATAGAGAGTAGCCACTGTGAGAGCGTGGAAATGGTCTCGGGTGCTTTTTCCAACTGTCACCTTCCAACTCCACCCCTTCCCTGTGCGTTTATGTGCACCAGGTACGGATTCAACAGCCACGGGCTCTCAGTGGTGGAACACAGGCTCCGGGCCCGACAGCAGAAGCAGACCAAGCTTACTGCAGGTAAAGTCAGGAGTCGTGGGAGGGTCTCTCTTCCTCTATTACAGAGAAGTACATGGGGGAGGGCATGCGATTCAGCGATAGGAAACAAACAAACAATAAAAAACACACAGAGCCACGCAGGCTCCTCTCATTTGGGGATTGTCCAGCTTCCACCACAGCCTCAAAGGTCGTAACAGATGTCATAATTCAGCACAGCCTTTTGGTCTCTGGCACCCATGAAACCTGGATTATGTCCTAACTTGGGGGCTTGGGGTCAGCAGAGAGCATGTGTATAGCTAAGATGTGACCCGAGTGCATCTCCGCATGTCCAGCCCGGCTGTCCTTTCATTCACTGTGTAAATAGTGTGCGCAAGCTCTGCACAGCTAAAGAGCAGAGCAGAGGTGTCACACGCCTACCCACTCAGGACCAGCTGTCCTCAGGCCTCGCTTTTTGGTGGCTTTTCATGGAGATGTGTTTGTCCTCTGTGGTCTGCTTTGCTCTCGGAGGTAAATTTTGGGGTCAGAGCCCTGGGTTGGCGGCCCTCTGCTCATGGCTCCCCACACACCTGTAGTTCTGGGGGCTTTTCTCCTTCGCCTCTGCAGTGTCTTTCAGGAGGTCTTAGTCTCCTTTGATGTTCTCCTTGCGTGAAGGTTAAGCCAAGGACTTCTGCATTTATTTGAGGGCTAAGGAAGAAAGGGCTGAAGCATTTGGCAAGCTCAGATGGTGGGCGTAGAAAATGACAGTGTTTAAAAACCGCTGGCTTTGGCCATGTGTGCTGGCACATACCTTTAATCCCAGCACTTGGGAGGCAGAGGCAGGAGGATCCCTATGAGTTTGAGAAACCCTGTCTTGAAAAAGAAACAAACAAACAAAAACCCCAAACAAAAAACAAACAGAACAAAACAAAACAGAAAAACACCCTGGCTTTGATAGAACCAGACCCTGCCGGCCCTGCAGAAGTGTGAAGGTCTTAACATGATGTCTGTGGTTTGTGGCGTTCTCCTGCCTCGTGCCTTCCATCTCTTCCTTTCAATGCCTGCAGTGCTCTGTGGGCCGGCTTTCTCGCCATTGTCCCGTGTCCACCCTTCACCCTCAGTCTGTGCCCTCATGTTCATTGGAGTGAGGCCAAGTCCCATGTCTGTGCCCTGCCCACAGGCATCTGCTGGCGGTTAGCAGCCTCGTAAAAGCTTTCTGCCAGCACCAGGCCTAGGAACATGAGCTGATAGAAGAGACGGCGCTCTGTGTAAAGAGTAGTTGAGCCTTCCTCACTCCAGAATCGTGGCTGTGCTGCACGGGTGAGCACTGGTGACAGCCCAGGCACTCAGGAAGCCACACTCTCCATGTGGCTCGCTTGTGCTGCAGCTCACAAGAGATCCTGGCCTGCTGGGTGCTGGACTTGAAGCTTTGAGACCACTTAGGAAATGAGTTACAGAAATCTGACTTTTAAAACAGGCGACCAAGAAGGTGGTGGCTGCGAGAATGTGGCTAGCAGCATGGGTGTCACCATGTCCTCCCTGGCCCGGCATGGGTGAGCTGACCGGGTGGTGTAGGTCTGCGCTGGAGTGACAGATGGACAGCACACTGGACCACTGCGAGGCGTTGTCAGAAAGGCTGAATCCAGTAAATTCCTTTCTGTCACAGAAAGCATGAGTCTGAAAGAGCATTTTTCTAGAGATTTGAGACAGGGGACAGGTGTGGGTGATTACACCAGGCCCGAGGAACATCTTAGGGCTGCAGAGATGTATGATCACCCCAATTATAAGTTCTTTTCTCAGAGAACTGTTGTTTTGTTTTGTGTTTTAGTTTTTTTTTTCTCTTTGGGGGCCCACCACTCAGCTCCCAAATAAGTACATGGAGATTTATTCTTACTTATGAATGCCTGGCCTTAGCTTGGCTTGTTCCTAGCCAGCTTACTAGCTTAATTATCCCATTTCTCATTAACTATGTTTTGCCTCTGGGCTTTTTTCTTTCTTCTATATATCTTCTTTTCCTTCTTACTCTGTCACAGACTGTGTAGCTGTTTGGCCTTGTCGTCCTCTTCTCCTCCTCCTCTTGCTCCTTGTTCCTCTTTTGAGCCTAGATTTCTCCTCTACTTATTCTCTCTGCCTGGCAGCCCTGCCTGTCCTTCCCCTGCCTTCCTACTGGCCATTCAGCTCTTTTTAGACCAATCAGGTATTTTAGGCAGGCAAAGTAACACAGCTTCACAGAGTTAAACAAATGCAACATAAAAGAATGCAACACATCTTTGCATCATTAAACAAATCTTCCACAGCATAAATGAAGGTAACACATCTTGAACTATTTCACAATGTAGAAGAAAAAAGGTTTCTTATACACCTCTATCTGCCTTTTAGGCATGATAGTTGAAAATGTTTTCTTGTGTTTTTCTGTGAAGCTCAGGCTTGCTCAGACTTACAGCAGGCTGACTCCCCATGTGTGGCCTCCAACCATTTCACGAACAGTCCCTTGACCAAGGCTCATGAGATTCAGGTTGCTCTTGCTGACATGCCCATTCAATGTATATATTTCTGACTTTGGCAAGGCACTGATCTATGAGTCTAGCAGGATGTCTTTAGGAGTCATTTTGTTGCTACATTCCTTTAGTAGAACAGTAGTATTTGGTTTTTCCTCTATGTCCCCGACTTGTCTGATCTCAGGTCCTTGGCCACCCAAGCAGCGTTGAGGGTGGGTTCCATCTCCTGGAGTGGGCCTTACATCCAGTCAGATATTGTCTGGTCACTCCCATAAGTTTTGTGCTATTTCACTAGTGCATCTTGCAGACAGGGCCTCATTGTAGATCAAAAGGTTTGTAGCTGGGTTGGTCTTTACCATTCTCATTTGGTAGCGTGTACAGTACTTTCCAGTACCATGGACACTAGACCAGAGGAATGAAGGCTAAAGGTAGCACCAGCTCGACTCATCCATATCCAATGATTGTGTAGGTGTTGTCTTCACCAATAGGGTTTGCCATCAGTTGACAATAGTCTAGGTTGTTTGGGGGTTCTCTTGGGGCCCCTTTGGCCAACAACTTCTTTGAATGTCTTCTTTGAAAGTCTGGTCGAATTTTGTATTAAAATCCTGTGGCCCTGGGCATTTTTTGTTTGGGAGGCTTTTATTGACTGCTTTTAATTTCACTAGGGGTTGTAGGTCTGTTTACATTGTTTATCTGATCTTAATTTAATTTTGCTAGATGGTATATATCAAGAAAATTATCCATTTCTTTTCGATTTTCAAATTTGATGGAGTACAGCTTTTTAAATATGTCCCTATGATTCTTTGAATTTCCTTGGTATCTGTCGTTATGCCCCCCTTTTCATCTCTAATTTTGTTAATTTTGATCTCCCCTCTTCAGCTTTAATTAATTTGTCTAAGGGTTTGTCGATTGTTTTTATTTTTTTTAAAAAAGTTATCTTTTTTTTTATTTTATATACCAATCCCAGTTCCCACTCCCTCCTCTCCTCCCATTCCCTCCACCTTCACTCCTCTCCCACTGCTGAGAGAGGGTAAGGCACATTGCTTTGGGGAAGGAGCATTTGTCAGTCTTACTGATTTTCTCAAAGAACTAATCCTTTGTTTCACTGATTCTTTGCATTGTTTTTGTTTGTTTGTTTCTATTTCATTGATTTCAGCCCTGAGTTTATTTCTTGCCATCTAGTCCTTTTGGGTGGGATTTCTTCTTTGGCTCTAGAGCTTCCAGGCGTGCAGGTAAGTTACTAGTATGAGATCTCCCCAGTTTATTTATGTAGGCACTTAGTGCTACATAAAGTTTTGATTTTTGTTTTGGCTTGACCTATTTTTCATTCAGTAGTGAGTTGTTCAGTTTCAGTTATTTAGACCCCATGAGTTTGTAAGCTTTCTGTTGTTTCTGTTGTTGTTGACATCCAGCTTTAGTCTGTGGCGGTCTGATAGGATAACAGGGTATTATTTCAATTTTCTTGTATTTTTTGAGACTTACTTTGTGGCAAAGCGTATGGTCAGTTTTGGAGAAAGTTCCATGAGGTGCTGAAAAGAAGATAAATTCTTCTGTGGTCCGGGTGAAACGTTCTGTGAATATCTATTAGGTCCGTTTGGCTTATGACATCATTTAGCTCTAGCACATCTCCGTTTAGTTTGTCTGGATGACCTGTCTATTGGCAGGAGTGGGAGTATTGAAGTCTCCACTATGCGTGTGTGTGAGGGTCAATATGGGATTCAAGCCATAGCAGTGTTTCCTTTATGAACTGGGTGCCCTTGTGTTTCACGCAGAGATGTTTAGAATTTCAATATCCTCTCGGGTTTTTCCTTTGATGAGTTTGTAGTGTCCTTCCCTTGCTCTTGATTAGTTTTGAAATCTATTTTGTCATGTATTAAAATGGCCAGACCCACTTGCTTCCTTGGTCCGTTTGCTTGGAATACCTTTTTCCTTCCTTTTACTCTGAGGTGATGTCTATCCTTGATGTTAAAGTGTGTTTTTTGGATTAACAGAAGAATGGATCCTGTTTTTGAACACAGTCTGTTAGTCTGTGTTGCTGGGCTCCAGTGAAGACATTGCCCTGGCTGTTGACTGGGTTTTTACGCTGGCATGTAGGCATCTGGGTTTGAGATGATTGTAATTCTGGGTGCTGGTATCTGTTCTTGTCTTTGTTGGGGTGATGCTCAGTCCCTTGGTTTCTGTTGCCCCCCTAGAGGAGTGTGGTACCTGTGGGTTGGTTGCCTGGTAGGGAATGCTTCTGAGATCCTGCCAGGTGCAGCGATGGCGGGCCTGGGTAGGAAGTGTTTCCTGGTGTTGGGAGCTGACACTAAGGATTGGGGATGGACTAGAAAGGGTGCTGAGAGGGTCCACAGGTGGGAGGAAAGATGGGTGTTCCACTAGGGTCTGTCCCCTGGGACTGGGGACAGAGGAAGGAGAGGCCACAGCAGGTTGTCTGCTGCAGAGTTGGCATAAGACTGGAAGGTTGGCATTGGGGACAGGTGGGGAGTGGAGACTGACCCCCTGGCCAGTGGGGCTGGAGGGTTCCCAGGGAGCCCTGCTGGAGCTGGCAGCTGTGACAAAGAATGGGTGGTGGAGGAAGCGGAGAGTATCTCTGTGATGCTGGGAATGGGGCCTTCGTAACTTTGAAGTTTCTTTGGTGTTGGGGCTTCTGTTGGGGGCCTCCTGTATGCTAAACAAGTGCTGTGCCACTGAGATAAAATCTCCATAGCCCTGCATTCATTCATTTATTTATTTATTTGTTTCGCTCTCTTTCTTTCTTTCTTTCTTTCTTTCTTTCTTTCTTTCTTTCTTTCTTTCTTTCTTTCTTTCTTTCTTTCTTTCTTTCTTTCTTTCTTTCTTTCTTTCTTTCTTTCTTTCTTTCTTTCTTTCTTTCTTTCTTTCTTTCTTTCTTTGTTTTCTTGAGACTGGGTCTCAGGTAGCCCAGGTTGACCTTGCACCTGCTATGTTGCTGAGGATGACCTTGAACTCCTGATTTTCTTACCTAAACCTCCTGAGAACTGGGCTTACAAGTGCCCACCATATGCAGCTTCCTACTGTTTTTCTGCTTTTTCCTAGTTTTTAGGCTTCTAATTTCTCTATTTAAAATTTAAAAGATAAAAGGCTTAGTATGCCAGAAGCATCCTTGTATGTGTACACACTTGCCATGTAGAGACAGATGATGAAGCGGTTCTCATCCATCAGGCAGCAGCCCCCGGAATGAACCTTCTCTGTCAGCTGATTCAGGGGAGTCCCACCTGTACTCAAAATGTTGCCTGGGAAACTTGCTATTCACAGATGGGCTGCCCCTGGGAATAAACCTGGGGAAGAATAAGACTTCGGTGGATGCTGCTGCAGACTATGTAGAGGGTGTTCGTGTCCTGGGCCCCTTGGCTGACTACCTTGTGGTCAACGTGTCCAGTCCCAACACTGCTGGCCTGAGGAGCCTCCAGGGAAAGACTGAGCTGCGCCTCCTGCTGGCCAAGGTGTGTCATTACACCATCACATGTTCCTTTGGCCAGCCTGCTGCCCTTACTCCGTTTCATTCTGGTGAAGCTGTTCTTCACATCTGGCCTAGGAACCCTCATCATACCTTTTCCAGGCACCGTCTCATCTCTCACATCCCCAGTCATACCAGTAGGCAGTTAACTGCTGTAAAACCACAGGCAACCGGAGCTGGCATGGCTCTCAGGTGTCACTCTGTCCCCAACACTGTGCGTGAACGGAATGACTGCTCACTGCACAGTCCTTGTGACACATCTCCTTGCTTGTTTTCAGGAACAAAATCAAAACCCTTGTGCGGTTATCCCAAGGGGAGAAACTGCTTGTGCTTTAGTTGACCATATGTGAAAACGCTGATCTGCACCGCCAGGCTGTGGGGTGGGGTCCCCATCTCTGCCTTGTCCTCCTAGGTGCTGCAGGAGAGGGACGCCTTGAAGGGAGTGAGGAAGCCAGCCGTACTGGTGAAGATCGCCCCTGACCTCACGGCCCAGGACAAGGAGGACATTGCCAGTGTGGCGAGAGAGGTTTGAGTCAGGGTAGGGTGGGGGTAGCCTCCATCATCCATTGCTGCTGGAATAACACAAAATGGCATGGTTGGTGACTTCTTCTATGTGGAGTAGAAGGCTGGTTGGTTGTCTGTCACTGTATAGTCCACCCGGTGAGTGAATGTGAGTCTTTTTCTTGCTTCTGATCTGACTTCATCCAGAAAGTCTAAGACCTGTGCTAGCCTGTCTGCCAGTCTCTGTCCCTTTCCAGCCGGTCCCAACAGCAGGTTTCCGTGGCTGTACAGGGTAGTAGGAACACAGTCCAGCAGTCCTGGATTTCAATCCTGGTACTACCACGTACTCCCTGACATGCTCCCGGACAGCTAAGGTCAAACCCTGCTTAAGCGCTGCCGTGACACATTGAGAGGCTCGCTCTGACGCGTCTCTCCAGTCAAGACGTCAGTGAGACCCGTGAGGGTCCTGCTCCACAGAATGGGCCCCTGGCCTGCTGGCTGCTTCAGTCCTCAAAAGAGACAGTTTCTTTGCGTCCCTCAGATCCATGTCCTAAGGCTCTTTCTCTCTCACCTGCAGCTGGGCATCGATGGATTGATCGTCACAAACACCACAGTGAGCCGCCCTACCGGCCTCCAAGGTGCTCTGCACTCTGAGGTGGGAGGACTGAGTGGGAGGCCACTCCGAGATTTGTCAACGCAGACCATCCGGGAGATGTACGCCCTCACTCAAGGCAAGGCTTCTTTAGACTCACGAGGCCCTGGTTCTTCCCTCGTCCGCTGTGTTTGCTAGGACTGAGGCCTGATGGAGACCTGGGTCCTTACACCGCCTCCCTGGCCTTGCCATGTGCTTCTCTCCAGGCAGGATTCCCATAATCGGGGTTGGCGGTGTGAGCAGTGGGCAGGATGCGCTGGAGAAGATCCAGGCAGGGGCCTCCCTGGTGCAGCTGTACACGGCCCTCACCTTCCTGGGGCCACCTGTCGTGGTCAGGGTCAAGCGTGAGCTGGAGGCACTTCTAAAGTGAGTGGGGCTTGATGCTGCTTGACAGGGAAGTTGGTCATCCATACTATTGTGCATGCCCAGAGGGCTAGAGGGAAACATAGACGGCAGGGCGGGAAAATTTCTCTGCTACATCTTTGGCCAAGGACAAACGGTGCCAAGGGAATTCAGAGTGATTCTGAGGCAGTGTTCATTACAAGGCAGGAACAGGGATGGAGGAATCCTAGTAGAATGAAGCAGGTAGTGAATTGACATTGACTCAGTGTCCGGGAACTGCAGTATAAAGTCACTTCCCTTCCTGCACAGAAGGCCTGGGTAGACATGTGTGCAGGGGCCTGGGTGGGGGCAGAGTAGTGGCCATAAGGTGTGCTGGGTGGGATGGTGTGGCAAGCAGTGTGCTCATGGCAAGCGTGGGCCTCCTGACAACAGACTGTTTTCTTTCCAGAGAGCGGGGTTTTAACACAGTCACAGATGCCATTGGAGCAGATCATCGGAGGTGACAGCTCCTACCAGACGCCCCATCCAGAACGTGCGCACCTTGAGCACCCAGTGGCTGCATCATGAGAGGAAGCTGTGTCTCAAGCTATGACCCTTGAACTGTGGGCCCAGCTGGACTTCACAAGTGTCACTAGATAGTGAAGGCTTTCTCTAATGAGACCACAAACTCTAGTGTCACTTTCTGGATCTAAGTCCTGGGATCTGTCAGTATTATAAGGACATTGGCTCTTTGGGAGGAAAAATGGAGAAAATAAAGCCATTTAAACCTGTTTTAAAATCCTGGCCCTTCCTGGGGGCCAGGTCTCTGTCCATATGCTGAAGGTCTTTCTGGGTCTCCACTCCCTGGTCTTCCGGGGGCTTCGCAGGACTCCGCCTTTCAGTTGACTTAATTTCTATTACATTTCTGATTTTATTTTGAGAATATTTCAAACATAGTCAAAAGTTGCAGGAGTAGTCAGTGAAGTCTAGGTGTCCTTCATTTTGGGCCACCAGGGGTCACCATTTGTCACAGTGGCTTCTCTGTCCTTCTCTTTCTCTGCACACACACACACACACACACACACACACACACACACACACACACACACACACACACACACACACACACACACACACTGAGAGAGAGAGAGAACATTGCTAGCATATACTATTATTGCTGAAGCTTAGAGACATCATTACTTTCCCCCATGAGGAGCCAGCCTGATTCTGCAAAGCACATCATATCACTGCTTACATTTCAAAAGCCCTATGTTTCTTAGAGGTTTTTTTTTCTTTGATAAAACACTATTACCAAAAGTAACTCAGTGAAGAAAGGGTTTATTTTGTCTTATACTTCTGGATCGCACTCCATTACTAAGGGAAAGTCAGGGCAAGATCTCAAGCAGGGCAGGAGCTGATGCAGAGGCCATGGAGGGGTGCATCTACTGTCTTGCTCCTTATGGCTTGCTCAGTCTGCTTTCTTCCAGGACACAGGACTGCCTGCCCAGTGGTGGCCCCAGCCACAGAGGTCTGTGCTCTCCTCTATCAATCATTAATCAAGAAAATGCATCACAGGCCAATCTGGTGGGGGCATTTTCTCAGCTGAGGTTCCCGCTAGTGATGGTTCTATCCTGTGTCAAGCTGACCTAAAAACTAGCCAGTACACTATTATTTTCAAAGATTAAAAAATACAGTACTCTTGGCCAGGTGTGGTGGTGCCTCCTTTAATCCCAGCGCTCAGGAAGCAGAAACAGGCAGATCTCTCTTGAGTTTGAGGCCAGCCTGGTCTACAGAGCGAGTTCCAGGACAGCCAGGGCCACACAGAAATCCTGACTCAAAAAACAGTACTCTCAAATGTGTAAAAGTCCCCTTGCTGCCTAACTGCAGTGTGCAGAAACGACTTCTGTTTGTAGTTGGACTCCCCTCACCATGGAAGCACCCACATACGAGTCCACCGTGCTGCCCTTGTCTGTGTTTATAGCTGCTTAGCATTTCCTGCAACTAACACGGGACAGTTCTGCAGTTCCTTTGCTGTTTTAAAATGGCGCTGATGCTGTTGCCTCCTGTCAGTCAGGAGGATGTATTTAGCTAGTCTCCTCGTGATCCCTTGATGACTGCCAGCATTTGATGTCTCCTAGAACCCCAGCGGACTCCCTCGCCCACGCTCCTGGGCTCTGCTTGGGTGTTAGGTGAAGCTGGTTCTGAGAGTGGTCGTGGTTGGTCAGCACAGGTGTGTTTGACATTTGGAGAAAGTCAGCTGGTTCACCTGATGGTCTGCTTCTGATGTGGTTCTGTGGTCAACACTTTTGTGTCCAGTTGCCCATGAAGAGGAACAGGAAAACATGCCATTCAATTGTGGGTAACATAGACAAATGGAGAATGACATGGTGTGGAGCAGCTTGGGGACCTTGTCCGGAGGGCACCGGAGATCACTGGTGTCGTCATCCTGGGCCTCAACAGGGCTATCAAGTGTGAGCTCTTTGGGCTGTGCTCGTGGTGGGGAAGGACAGTCAGCCAGAGGCTATGCTGGGAGAGGACTGGTCTAGCTGAAGCTCTCCTGCTGTCTGACCTGGGGAAGGACGGTCAGCCAGAGGCTATGCTGGGAGAGGACTGTGCTGTCTGTCCTGATAGGAGAAGGCTGACGTCTTCACGCCTGACGTGGCATCTCCAGACCTCACAGTATGTGCTGATGTGCTAATTGCTGGAACTGGCTTACAGGCTAGATGCAAATCTAGGTTTCCAGTCTAGGTCTGTACCTACTCTTGGCAGTGATGAGCCAGGAGCCCCAGGAGGGCAGTAAGAGGTACACAGAACAGCTCGCCCAGCTGGGGACAGGAGGTTCCGGATGACTCATGCACTACGGCCAGAGCTGTAGGGATCCATCTCATTGCCTTTGCATTGACTGGCTTTCACCAGGAGCCTGTTAGCCTCACCACGAGAAAGCCTTGGGATAGCCAAACCAGATGCAGAATGACTGTCCCTAATATTTATAATAAAAAATTTTAGATGTGCAGAAAATCTAAACAAATGGGATAATATCCATAGTCTTCCATCTAGACTTGGGAATTCTGTCTTTTCTTGTGTGTTTACTCTCAATCTTTTTAAACCTGCTTATATACTGTATTTTAATTTATTCCTAAGTAAATAATAACTTGAACTATTTGAGAATACGTATGTATTCCTAAATTGCTATTAATCCGTAGCTATATCTAAGAAAATGAGCCACAGTTCTCTAACATCCTCTGACTTTCGTGCATACTCAGGTGCCTCCTATTGGCCCCACGTTCCTTCCACGGCCAGTCAGGTTTCACCTGTGTGCTCTCCAGCTTCCTCTAGTCTAAAGAGGTGAGCAGTCCTGCAGACAGTTCTGCATTCCTAATCCCTGGATTAAAGGCTACATTTCCTGATCTCTGATATATCTGAGTTTGGTCATATGACCCCTTCCGTTCAGTGTGAAGGCACTGGGTGGTCATTCAGGGAGGTCTTTTCCGACTACAACATGGGTGTGGTGGTTAGAGCTCTGGCATCCACGTTAGCCCTGGGGATCAGGGTCACCCTCCAGAGATGACAGTGGCAAAGACAGAAAGAGCTTCATGGAATGGCCAATAGAAGCTCTGCCTACTTCCTCATCACTTTAATGCCATATGCTAGACCCGTTTCTTTTCATATGCAGCCAAACCTAACCTCAGCAAGGAAAGGGACTGAGGCCTCTCACGACCGTGGATCGGCCTGGGAGAGATGTGGCTTTCTGCTGAGAGGGACTGCAGGCTTTTTCCTCCAGGTGCAGATCTTGGTCAGTGCACCACGAGAATGTGATGGGGGTCAATGGGTCACCTAGTCTTAAGTTCCACTGTGTTGAGTAAGTCTTGGCAGCCAGGGGATCTTTCCATAAGAACCCCATGGTTCTATGCGTGGGAAATAAAGTCCATGCACCTGGACACCAGGGGACATGACTGAGAGATGTCTGTGCAAACTGGGGGTGACCTGAACCCAGTTGGGCTGTGATAGGCCTGGGAAAGAACACAAAAGCAGCCTTTCAGCAGGGCTATGAGGGACCTGGGAACTGATGCAAGGGCCAGCTCGCCAAAGGGCTGGACCTTCGGGAGAGGGAGGGAGCTCAGCCATTCACATTCCTCAGATGACCAGGAGGAGGGTCCTGGGTGTGGGAAATTCCAACTGGAGAGTATCCTACAGGAAATGAAAGAAGGGAAAGTGTGAGGGTTGAGTCGCTGCTCCTCCTGTGGTCCCGTCAACCACTTGGCTTGGGCCAGAAGCAAAATGGTTCAAAGGATCAGAATTGGCTCCTGTCCCAACCTTTTTCTTTTGAGCCACCAACCAGCTCCCAAATCACAACACCGAGACTTATTATTAGCTTTGAATGCTCAGCTTAGCTTAGGCACATTTCTGGCTAGCTCTTTTAACTTAAATTAACCTGTTCGTTTTATCTACCTTTTGCTTTCTTAATTCTGCATATCTTACTTTCACTGCTTCTTTGTGTCCGGCTGGCTGGTGTCTGCCTGGCTTCTTGTCCCAGACGTCTCCCTCATTCTCTCCTCCTTCTTTTGTTTTGTTTTTTTTTTCTTTTTGAGCCTAGAGTTCTATTTATTCTCTCTGCCTGCTAGCTCCACCTATCCTTTCTCTGACTAGCTATTGGCTGTTCAGCTTTTTATTAAACCAATCAGGTACCATAGGCAGGCAAGGTAAAACAGATGCTTTTCATAGTTAAACACACATCCTTACATCATTAAACAAATACAGCATAAACAAAAACAGCAAGTTTTTACACAATTTAAGTAACATTCCTCAGCATAAACAAAGTAACACATCTTTGCCTAGTTAAAATAATGTTCTACAACAGGCTCTTCCCACCCCAGACAAAGTCACTGAGCAGTGCCCTGGCTGCGGCAATTTCAGTTATTCTCCTGGGTGCTGAGTCTGGTTCTTGTTCTTCCTTGTTCTAGTTCATTCTCGTTCTTGTTCATTCTTGATCTTGTTCATTCTCGTCATTCTTCTTTTTCCTTCTCTTCCTCCTTCTTTGTTTTCCGAGACAGGGTTTCTCTGTATGTAGCTCTAGCTGTCCTGGAGCTCACTCTGTAGAGCAGGCTGGCCTAGAACTCACAGAGAATGCTGTGCCTTCCGAATGCTGGGGTTAAAAGTGTGCACCACCACTGCCGGAAAATGAACTTTTCTTTTAATTTTTGTTTTTTGAGACAGGTTCTCACTATGTAGCTTTGGCTGGCTTGAACCTATATAGATCAGACTGATCTTGAACTCACAGAGATTTACCTGCCTCTTCTGCCCCCCGAGTCTGATTCATAACAGTCTGCTGTGGATCCTGAGTCTTGGGACCCAAAATATATCAGACTGGTGAGATCAGAATTTCCATTTTATGTGAGTCTCTAACCATTAAGAACAAACACAAGGGCTGGAGAGATGGATCAGTGGTTAAGAGCACTGACTGTTCTTCCAGAGGTCCTGAGTTCAATTCCCAGCAACCACATGGTGGCTCACAACCATCTGAAAGGAGATCTGGTGGCAAGCATACATGGAGGTTGAACACTGTGTACATAATAAATAAATAATTCTAAAAAAAAAAGAACAAACACAAGCGTGTGCATAAATAGATCTGAGCTGTGTCCTTCGTTCTTTAATCGTTTGTTGCTGTGACCCTGCTGTCAGTGGCTGAGCTGTGTGCTGGGGAAGGGGATGACCATGCTTTGCTACTCTCAGTCTCTGGGAAGCCACTCGTGAATACAAGGGGCAGGAGAAGGAGCCTGAGCGCCAAATTGGGGAGGGAGCCACTTCTGGGTTCTGGGGGTGTGTGGTAGCAGATTCCTTGGACTGACTGTTCAAAAATACAATTCTATGCTAACTCCACCCCCACCAGAGCTATCCATCAGGGGATTGGGCTGTGTGGCTCCTCCCAGCTCCTCCTAACAACAGTCCCCTGGTTGGCACTGGGGGACTCTGTTGCCTGGATGTAATGAGGCCATTTGCTTGAGCTCTTGCCTAATAATGTACTTTCCAGTCACGGTCTACGTGATCTGTGCTAGCTCCTCACAGCCCTTCCACCGGTGACCTTGGATGTCCCTGGAGGCCTGGGCCAAGAGGCTCCTCTCAGAGCCTCACTCTCTTCAAAGCCCTGGGTTCCCCAGCTTTGGGGGTGCCAGCGTCTTAGTGGCCTTCTTCCCACTTTGTTGGGTGTCACTGCCATGTTCATAGTTCAGATCTGATACACAGATTTCCTCATGGCCCACATAGCTAGTGAGAAATGACTTCAGCCTGGCCAGCGTGGGTAAGCACTTCTGGAGAGGCCATGTGTTAACCCAGGACCAAAGAGTCTACTATCTGCTGACTCTCAGAGGTGACTTTGGTGGGAACTGGGCCTGATGGCGCGAAGGACCCCTACTCGCAGAAAAGGTCAGCCTGTAGATTAGGCCCCCTGGTGATCCTGGGCTTGGCGTATGTCTCAGGCCTGTCTCCTCTGCTTACCATTTCTTACTTTGTTACTCTGAGCAAATTCCTAATCCTCTGACTCAGCTATAAAGATAGGCTTGTTAAATGATGGCAGGTCCTCCTGCTTTGGGGACTTGAAGAATCCAATCAGTAGTGCTCAGCATCCATGCAGAACAGTGCCTGGCTCGTGGTAAGGACCCTCGCATGTAGCCTGTCATTACTGTGTGACAGCTGCCTTTTCTGTAAGGGGCTTGGCAGGCTGGTTCTGTAAGGACCAGCCCTCCAGGGCAGTAGAGAGAGCAGGTAGCGCTTGGCTGCAGTGTTGCATCATGTCTGCTCCCGCCCCAAACTCTGAGGGCAGAGGTTCTGTTTACTCTCCATGTGGTTCAGCAAACAGAACTGAATTGTGTGCTGGCATTGCTGGGGACACTGATGGCAGCGAATAAGCAAATGCCAACATGGTGACATTGGTCACCTAGGCGCCACGAGGCCATCTGTCCCACAAATGCAGAGTGAAGGAAGTGAGGAAAGTCGGTATGACTTTTGGATACACTTAGTCTTTAGAGTTATATTAATATTCTTTTGCCTTTGACCTTTGACCCATCTCTTATGGGGAAAAGCACACTTTATTGACCGTTGTGACAGACTTCACGTGTTTCCTGTCTCGCTTGTCTGTCCTTGCTGCAAGGACTTGGCTTGAGGATCATGTTTAGTTTGGGAGCCGGGATCTTGGGAATTCCTCCTTTATGCAATGTTTAGGTTGATTTTGGGAGGATACTGATATTTTTGGATAAGTTTTTCTAAAAGCTTGAAACTTCGGTGCATACGGGGCAGACATTGGCAAGTTTGTGTGCCAGTGGTCCAGTTTCTGAGAACAGAGTCGCAGGCACTCAGAACTATTGCTGGGAAGCAGTGCCTGTGTTCCCGGCAAGGCAGTGCCACGCAGTCCCTGGCAGCTGATTGCTGAGTGATGTTCTAGAAATGGGTGTCTTAACGGGAACACCTGTTTAATTTTCATATGGAGACAAGGTGTAATTTTGAGCAACGTGCTCTGGATTCTGGATTCCAACGCTCCTCCTTTGACCCTGCTGGGAAGTCATGTGCACCCCAGGAAAACATGGGGTTCTCTGCCCGTGCTGCTCATGCTCTTGCCTCCTCTATTCCACCACATGCTGCTCATCTTTCCATTGTGAATGTCTCAGAACCTGAGATGTATCTTACAAAGATTAGGTATCTTTATAAATTTGCCAGTTTGTCATGTGCATGTATCTCACACACACACAGAGACACAGACACAGACACACACACACACCACTAGCAGCATCACCACCACTACCTATAACAACACCCAAAATAAAAAGTCTGATGTCTGGGTGCCCACTATCTCACAAAAGACATAACAGAGAAAAGGTGTCCTTGGCACTGGGATTTAAAGAAAAAAATCTCCCCAGGAGAGAAAACAGCCAAGTTTGTGAGCCGCTGAAATACAGTGTTTCTGCTGTAACTGCTTTCCGTGCACGGTTTTCTCGGCAGCCCCTTCTTGATCCTGCTAGGCCTTGCATTTTTCTGTCTCCGTTGATGGTTCTCACTCACCTCCGTGCATCAGTCATTCTTACGTCCACGAGGACGCTGGCTCCTGGAGCTTGGGGCCCCCTCTGATCCAGTGTCTGCTGCAGACTCGCCACCTGAACCGCCCAGGCACACTGAAGACACCAGAGCCACATTTGGCCAGTGCATGCACGGTTCTTTTGTATTTAGCTGCCTGATAAACTCATTCCTCACACACTGTCTAACCGAAGTGTTTTCTGCTCAGCCAATAACTGACCAAGCTGTCCTTCCCAGCAGTCCTTTGAGTGAGTTGAGTTTAGAGCCAGAGCTCAACGCCTCCCCGCACCGGCTTCCTCTCCGTCGTGAGCTCTTCCTTTTGTCCTCTTCACTGTTGCTCCGCTTTATAATTTTTTTTGAACAATATCTTGGATTTCCCCTTTCTCTTTAAATTCTTCAACAGTAAATTTATCCTAATTTGCTTGCATTTCAAGGTATTTCCTATCTATTGGTAGGAACTGTGTTTTATAAAGTCTTCTGGACTGAACATAGGCCTGTAATGTCAGCCACTTAGTAGGCTGAGGCAGAAGGATGACAAGTCAAAAGCCAGACTGGGTAGTGTAAAGTGGCCATGTCTCTAGACATAAAATGAATGAGAGTCAAGGATTTAGCTCACTGGCAGAGTGCTTGCTCGGTGGGCACAGTGCCCAGGGTTCCGTCCCCAGCACCATCAGATAAAGTGTTTATGGGGTGGATTATTTCTCTGTTGCTGTGGGGAAGAAAGAGTATTCTGGCTTATGGTTCCCAAGGGGAAGTCCATAACGGCAAGGAAAGCAGAGCAGCAGGTGGCAGGAGCAGGAACCTGGATGAGAACGTTCCAGACACACAGGAAGCAGAGGGAGCAGGCAGGAAGAGAGGCAAGGCTGGAAACCTCAAGTTCTTCCCAAGAGATATATGTCCCCAGCAAGGCTGCACATTCTGAAGGTTTTATAACCTGCCCCAAAGTGCTACCAAGTAGTCAAGCACACAAGTCTATGGACAAGCTGTTCCCTACTCCGACTACAGCACTCTTCCCCGGCCCCACAGACCCATGGCCGTATCATATAATGTGATACACAGCTATTCTGGCTTCAAAAGTTCTCATTGTCTTTCAGCCTCAACGCTGTTCCAGTGCCTCTTTTGAGACTCAAGGCAATCTCTTAGTTGTAAACTCCTGTAAGCCAACATACAAACTACACACCCACAACATACAACTGTAAGGAATACACCTTCTCCTTCCAAAAGGGAGGGAGGGGGGCATAGTGAGGAGTACTGGACCAAGGGAGAATCCAAGCCAGAGGGCAAACACCAACTCCTGTAGCTCCAAGTCTGGCATCTGGGCTTCAGCCTCTAAGGGCTCAGGTGGCTCCTCCTTCCTGCTTTGCTTCCTTCTCCCAACCCCCATCCCTCCTGGGTTGGTACTCCCTCCCCCCCATGCAGCTCTCCTTGACAGATGTCACGCAGCTCTGGCATCCCCAGCGTTTTGGAGTCTTCACTGTAATACTTCACAGCTTCATGCAACAGCCTCTCATTCCTTCTCACAGGGACACTATCCTGTCCCACAAAGCCTGGCCTCAGCAGCTCCTGGAAAGAGAATTCTTTTAATTATTTTAAAAAAATTTTAACAGGTTTTATTAAAAATCTCAGTTCATGGCTGGAGAAATGGCTCAGAAGTTAAGAGCACTGGCTGCTTTTCCAGGGGTCCTGAGTTAAATTCCAGCAACCACATGGCATCTCACAAATGTCTATAACACGATCTGGTGCTCTCTTCTGGCATGCAGGCAGAACACTATATATATAATAAAGAAATAAATCTTTTTTTTTTTTAAAAAGTCTTACCAAAAGCAATCTACAGATTCAGTGTAATCCCCATCAAAATTCCAACACAATTCTTCACAGACCTTGAATGCTCAACTTCATATGGAAAACCAAAAAACCCAGGATAGCTAAAGCAATTCTGTAAGTAAAAGAACTTCTTGAGGTATTACCATCCCTGACTTGAAACTCTACTATAGAGCTATAGTAATAAAAACAGCATGGTACTAGCATAAAAACAGACATGTGGATTAATGGAATCGAAGTGAAGACCCTGATGTAAATTCACACACCTATGAACACCTGATTTTTGACAAAGAAGTCAACATTATACAATGGAAAAAAGAAAGCATCTTCAGCAAATGGTGCTGGCATAACTGGATGTCAGCATGTAGAAGAATGCAAATAGACCCATATCTATCCTCATTTGTAAAACTCAAGTCCGAGTCGATCAAAAGACCTTAACATAAATCCGGTTACACTGAACCTGATAGAAGAGAAAGTGGGAAGTAGCCTTGAACACACTGGCACGGGAGACCACTTCCTGTATAGAACACCAGCAGCACAGACACTGAGACTGACAATTAATAAATGGGACTTGAAGCTGAGAAGCTTCTGTAAGGCAAAGGACATGGCCAATGAGACAAAACTACAACCTACAGAAAGGGAAAAGACCTTCACCAACCCCACATTTGACAGAGGGCTGATCTCTAAAATATATAAAGAACTCAAGAAACTAGACATCAAAATACCAAATATCATCCTGAGTGAGGTAACCCAGGCCCAGAAAGACAAACATGATATGTAATCACTTATTAGTGGTTATTAGGTATAAAGTAAAAGATAACCAACCTACAATTCATAGCCCCAGAGAGGCTATGTAACAATGAGGTCCCAAAGAAGAATGCATGGAATTCCCTGGGAAGGGGAAATAGAAGAGATCCCTTGGGTAACCTGGGGGAGGGGATGGGAACATGATGGAATGGGTTGGGTGGGTTGGGAGTGGGACAGATGGGGAGAGTAGTGAAAGAGATGTCTTGATGGGGGGCATTTCAGGGTTAGGGAGAAACCTGGTGCCAGGGAAACTCCCAGGGATCCACAAGGATGACCCCAGCTAAGACTCCTAGCAATAATGGAGAGGGTACCTGAACTGGCCATCTTCTGTAATCAGATTGGTGACCACCCTAATTGTCATCAGAGAGCCTTCATCCAGTAACTAATGGAAGCAGATGCAGAGATCCACAGCCAAGCACTGGGCAGAGCTGCAGGAGTCCTATTGAATAGAGGGAGGAGACAGAGGGATCAAGGCCATGATAGGAGAACCCACAGAGTCAGCTGACCTGAGCTCGGGGGAGCCTATGGACTCTGGATCAACAGCTGGGGAGCCTGCACAGGACCGACCTAGGCCTTCTGTATGTGTGTGACAGCTGTATAGCTTGGTCTGTTTGTGGGGCTCCTAGCAGCGGGATCAGGACCTGTCCCTGGCACATGAGCTGGCTTTTGGGAACCTGTTCCCCAAGGTGGGTTGGCTTGTCCCGCCTTGATGCAGGGGGAGGAGCCTGGTCCTGCCTCAACTTGATGTGCCATGCTTTGTTGATGCCCATGGGAGGCCTGCCCCCTTCTGAACAGAGACATGGAGGAGTGGGTAGTGGGGGTGCAAAGGAGGAGGTGGAGGGAGTGGGAAGAGAGGAAGGAGGGGAAACTACAATCAGGATGTAAAATAAATGAAAAAATTTAATTAATAAAAATTTCATTAATAAAAAAGTCTCAGTTCATATATGTACATGTTCCAAGCTCGAAGTCCATCTTGTCAAAACTAGTACAAGGCCTTAATTATTTAGTGCATGCGTGTTTGCAGGTATGTGGGTACACGAGTGTGAATGTGTGTATGTGTGTGTGTACAGGCCTGAAGTTGACACTGCATGTCTTCTTTGACTGTTACACACATTCTGAATTGAAGCTGAGTCTCTGGCTGAATCTGGAGCTTGTCAGTTCCAGCTAGTCTAGCTATCCAGTTTGTCCCATGGATCCCCCATCTCTGCCTCCCAAGTGCCAGGATCACAGGGAGGACCCCGTGACTGGCTGACGTTTACGGGGGTACCGAAGTTCCTAACTGTGGTCTTCAAACTTTCTGTCATGAGCGCTTGATTCACTAAGGCTTCTCCACAGCCCTTGAAAAAATCTTTTCAAAATCTGAGTATGGGCCAGTAAGATGTTTCAGCAGTGAAAAGTGCTTGCCATGCAAGCCACGCAAGCCTGGGCTCAATCCATGGACCTACGGTGGGAGGAGAGTACTGACTCCTGAAAGTTGTCCTCTGACCTCACGTGTGCATTGTGGCGTAGGTGTGTGCATGCCATATCCGTATCTACCTATACACCTATACACACCCCTACACACATAATAAAAGAAATAAAATTTAAAACACATGACCATGATGCTCCTTCCCCAAACCCAACGAACAAAATGAAGGGGATAAAAAACCTCAAGTAATACAGAAATGGAATAATACAGACAGGTGTGGTGGCTTATGCCTGTAATCTCAGAACCTAGGAGCTGAGGCAGGAGGATTGACAGTACTCAGTGGGCTGCTTAATGAGCTCTAGGCATTCTGAGCTACGGAGTGAGACTCTGTTTCAGAAATACAAAGACAGCAACAGCAGCAGCAATGACAAAACCCTCACCAAACCCCACTCAAATCAGCAATAACTGAGTAAGGTAATGGAGGTAGGAGCGAGAAATAAGGTGGAGATTGTGGGTGACCCTGCCTGTAATTACATTAAATATAAATAAAGCAAGTATTCTAATTAAAAGGCAAAGGGTGGGTAAGTTCTCTAGGTGATATAGATAAATAGAGAAGATGAAGCACAGAAACACTAATTAGAAGAAAGTTCACTTATCCTGAGGGACTTTGCGACAAGAAGAGTTATTACAGGTGAGCAAGGACATTTCATAATCGGTGGTTGATTCCAGGGGAAGATGCAGGAAGTCTAAAGCTGACTGCACCTAACAACAGAACTTGCGAAAAAAAGATGGGCCAGTTTTTGAAGCTACACGGAATATGTTCAGTGAGCATGGTCAGAACTGAAGTCAGTATGGAGAAGTCATTAAAACTTCCATGTTTGCAAGTTCAGCATCATGTAGTGTGTATGCACATTCATATAAATAAAAAATGAATAAACCAAATAAGGTACGGAGCAAACGAGACAGGAAATGAAAACTGCCAATATTTTTCAATGGCCGAGTAAAGTGAATTAAAACATGGGATGTAAGTCAAGGGCTCAGGGGAGGGCGTGGCTTTAAATGTATGTCTCATAGGTATAGCGCTTGCATTGATGTAAGCTTCTACTTTAAGAAATTCAGAAAATAAAATACACCTAGGACAGATAGAGAGGGGAGGAAAGAGATGGCAGAGAAAATGGGAGCCATTAGGCCAAGTATGGAGGTCTAGACCTGTACCCTCAGCACTTGGAAAGTAGAGGCAGACATTTAAGACCACCCTGGTTACATAGCAAGTTTGCGAAGACCCTGGATTACACGAGGCTCTCTTGAAAAGACTAAAAAACAGGGGTTTGGAGAGTTAGCTCAGCAGTTAAGAATGCTTATTACTATTGAAGACGACCCAGTTTCAGTTCCCAACACCCATGTAAGCCCATACTGGGTGGCTCAGAACTGACTTTTACTAGAGCTCCAGGGGACCTCAGACCCTCTTTTGGCCACCTTTCTGGTCTCCATGGGCACTGGCACATGTGTGCATACATGCACGTACACATGCATATAAAAATAAAAAAGCAAAACAAACAAGTCAAACCAAAAGAAACAAAAAAAAAATGGGGAGTCCCTGACATAGAAAAGAGACAAACAATATAATAAGTCCAAGTAAGGAACCACTGACATAACTCAATGGCTAAAGGCACCTGCTGCCAAGTCCAGGCCTGAGTTCTATCTCCAGACCTACATGGTGGAGGAAGAGGAGCAACTCCTGCAGGCTGTCCTTTGTTATGTCTGTGTGTGCGTGAGCACACACGCACACACACACACACACCATGTGCACACATACATTCACGAGCCCACACATAACTGAAAAAAGTACAGTCAAAGCAATGTGAATGGATATCCAGAAGTAGCCTTCGCTATTGGTTACCTTGAAGTGGAGAAATAATATGGGAAATTTTATTTTACTTTTTACTGATGTAGGCAAAAACCTTAAGAATTTGTGGCCGAATAAACTTTTTCTTTTGTTTTTGAGACAGGTTCTTGCTATGCTTTTAGCCCAGGCTGGTCTTGAATTCCCTGTGTAGCCTAGAATAGGCTTAAAAACCCCAACTTTCCTGCCCCTGCCTACTGCATGCTGGAATTACAGGTGCAGGCCACTCTATTGGGTCAGGATGAACCTTCTTTTGAAGAGCAGTTATTGTTTGTTCACTGCAAGGGGGCAGCAGGCTGGTAGTCATTACGGCACTTTGGGATGAACCTTTAAAAACGGCTTTCCTTTCAAAAATCTTTGCCTTCAAGCTCCTCTCTCAGCCGCTGTCCTGACCTGGTCCTTTCAAACCTTTGGGATCTTCATTCTCTACAAAGTGCATACCCACACCCAGAGCAGGGAGGCTGTGGAGCCTAAGAGGAGTGGTCGGGGACACAAACAGGCTCAGGTGATGTGCAGCGCGCACCTTGGGAGCCTCACTCACTTGCTTGGGAGGCAAGATGGGTCTCAGGCCAGAGGCCTTCTCAGGGAAGCAATACCGTTTAGAGGAAGTCGCCAAAGGCCAGGCTTTTGATGCTACCCTGGGTCCCACAGAGCCCCAGAAATGAAGGAGAAGAAACAATACTGGGAGGTGATACTTGCAAGATTTGGGGTGAACAGAGACTGAGGTTTGATGATTTTTGGAATGGAGGGCTGGTGGATTCACTTTGGGCCGGCAGGGTGGTGGGGAGAGGCAGAAAAAGTGGGTGCCTCAGGAAGGAAGCTTCCCAGCTTAGAACCACTTCAGTCAGCAGTGAGCCTTCTCTTTGGCAAGGCTCCGCAATGCACAGGGAACCAGGCCTCTTCTTTTTGGCCTCTGAGGGCACTGGGTGAGGGCGAGCTGGAAAAGGCAAACCGGGAGGGCACATACAATGGACCAGGGCCTTGAGGCCGCAGCACTCCGCCTTCTCTGCCTATCTGACGATGCTGCCGCCTAACAAGCCCTTCTCCAAGCAAGCTTAAGGACCTCAGCAGGCCCTCTCCGCTCGGGCTTCTGAACACCATCCACGTGGTCCTTGCTGAGCTGCGCTGTGGTCTGGGCAGGTCTCAGCTGGGTCAAGCGCTTACCGCTTACCCATGCTTACCATGTAGAGGGCTTCTGAAAGGAGGAGCCGACTGATTGTGGCTGGGACCCCTTTGTGCGTTGTTGAAAACCTATAAGATTTTCTCTATTCTCTGTTGTCCAAGCATTTTCATGGCTTTCCAATCTTCCATCGTGTGACGGCACCGCACATCAGTTTCCAGTCCCCTGTTGATATTTATCTGTGTTCTTCTCAGTTGTTTGATGGCATCAATGCCACTATAAACAGCCCATGTAATTCTTTGGTACGATTTAATTTAAAAACAGCTAACTTTTTTTTTTTTTTTTTTTTTTTTTAATGAGTGAAGACATTTAGATTGAGTGAACAGCATAGCAGGGCAGGTATTTGACTGAAACACTGATGTTTCTCAGCTGCCTATCTTGACTAGAAACTGGCCTACGAAGCTACAGGAAGTCCTGCTATTGAGCTTGCTCTGTGTCACACTAACCATGTCATGTGGTTTTCTGCTACGAGCAATCAGAGGAGTCACAGGCTCATTTCACTGATTTCAAGTTGGAACACTTAGCAACAGGAAGATGTCCACACAGATTGGGAAGCAACTGTGAAATGCAAACCTTTTCTTTACCCACCGGCTCTCCCTGAGTGAGGCTGCCGGGGGATCCACCCCAGGGAGTCTATCTTGAAATGATCCTAAGAAACCTTTGTCAGCACTGAAAACTCCGGAGTGAAAGCCAGCATGAGGGTCCCATGTTAGTCTATACTACAGCTGCTTTAATTACTTAAAAGATCAAAGGGCCAAGACCCAATAAACCCAGTCTATTGATTGCAGGTTCCAGAACTTTCCAAATCCAGGAAGGAGATGCCCACACCTAGGTGCACAGTTGAGAAAAGGAAACACTTCCTTTATAGTCCCAGCTAGGTCCGGTCACAGGGGTGTCTAAAAGGGCTTTGAAATAACTCAAAGAAAGGTCTGATAGTCCCCTCCAAAAAAATAAAGTGTCATATTGACAGGCCTTCTTCTCTGTCCCACCCTCTAGGGGTTTCCACCACTGTGGTGAGTGGGAGGAGACATGAAGCTGCCAGATTTCTTCATGATTTGTAAAATAATACCACGGGAGAGGCAAGCATGAAGCAAGAGTTCAACTCTTGACAGGGGTTTGGTTTGTGGTTTGATTACTGGCATAACTGATGACCTTGGCTGATATTGGGCAAACACGGAATTGGAAGAGAAGGAGGTGGGGTAGAACCTTGATGCATAAAAGGCTCAGTGGGAGTCACCACAACACGGACCTTCTGGAGAGCGGCAAGAGAGGCCCAAGATGAGGTGAGTCCACGGTGCACATCTCACACTTGGGGCATTCGGTGGGAGACGTGCAAAAATGGAACGGGACCGGTGTGCTAAAGTTCTAGGTGAGACAAGCCCATGGGCTGTAGGCTGCATGCTGCTGAGGACAGTTGTGAATGCAGCTCAACCCAAAACTGTAAACTTACTTATAGAATTTTGAACCTTCCTTCCTTCCTTCCTTCCTTCCTTCCTTCCTTCCTTCCTTCCTTCCTTCCTTCCTTCTTTCCTCCCTTCCCTCCCTCTCTTCCCTTCTTTCCTTTCTTTTTTTCCCCTGTAACCTGATTGTGCAGTTTGAGCTGTGAGTTTTGCAGGTGACAATGTCATACTGAAATGTCAAAGGCGGGATGTGCCTGGAACCCCAGGGAGTGAAGGGCCAGTGACCAAGCCCCTCCTCCTGCATCCATGAGAGATGGGCTTTCACACGGGCTGGCTATCTCTAAGGAGGACCGTTCCTCTTAAGTTTATAGAGGTTTTGTTTTGACCAGGTACATAGCAGCTTCCTGGAATATTGACCGTGCCTATTTATAGACCTGCTTTTAATGAAAGAAAAACAATAGTCTCACATTTTAGTGACACAATCAAGGCACCCGGATTTTTTTTTATCAAATTAGAAAGACTTTGAAGGTTGAGTAAAGACTAGAAGCAGAACATCACCAAGAAATTCCTGACTGGCCAGCATCTGCTGGGATTTGGTTCCCTTTTAAGTGTGGTCTGTGCACCAATGATGGCCACAGTCATGCCTTTAGGAAGTCAGTTTTCTCCAGGTAATCATCTGGCATTTTTTGGTTTCATATACCACCCTTTAAAGTCAACCACTCAGGAAGTGATACGAACAGCCACACGTGAGTCAGGGGTGACGGTGCACACTTGGTGACTCTGGAAACTGAGTTTGTGACAAGCCTGGGCAATTAGTGACACTGTGTCTTAAGAACGACGACTATGATGAGTTATACATTAAAACGGCCGTTTCATTATGGGACATTTCAGAAAGGAGTGAGAATAGCAAAATAAACCATAGCTCTCACCTTTAATTTAGCTACAATGTACTAACAGCTTCTTCATAGCCCAGGACTTCACTGATGTGCGGCTTCTTGCTGGGCATCGTGGGTCATCACTGGAGAAAGGCTCACGGCTCTGCACCTCTCTCCACTCTGTTCCGCTTTTCTCACCCCACCTCCCTCAGCTCTTTTGAGACGTAGCACAGACTGTTCTCAAAGCCATGATCCTCCTGCCTCTGCCTCAGAGTGTGGAGAGTTGGGATGGCATGGATGCTATCATGCTGGCGGCCTTCCTCCCTCTGTTATGGTGGTCCCTTTCTGAAGTTTGGAAAGAATTCCCGGTGACACGGAGTTTGTTGAAGCCTGTGGGGATGGGGTTGGGGGGCTGGGGGCAGGGAGGATGAAGCTCCTTGGCCTTAGCGTTTTATTCTCTTTCTTTACTGGCTGCTTAATGGAAAGTGTGTGTGTGTGTGTGTGTGTGTGTGTGTGTGTGTGTGTGTGTGTGTTCATGGAGACTACATGAGCAAGGCGACCAACTCTACATCTTGCCACCTCTCTGCAGAGCCCTGGGAGTTGTCGTCACTCTCCTGCTCTGGGGACAGCTTTTTGCTGTGAACTTGGGCAATGATGCCATGGATACTGCAGGTGAGTCTCTGGGTTTTCCCAGGAACTGTGCACCCCAGCATGGTCCTATCAAGGCTTCACCATGTGAGGGAAGACCCAGCTCCTCTTCCTATCCTCTTCTTCCCTAAATCTTTGGGGCTTTCCTTCCTCAGCTTCCACTCGGGGTTGCAAGGGAGTCTGGTGTGCAGGGCAGCTCCCTTTTGGCTGACTTTTCATAGGAAGCCATCTGGACATTCACAGCCCTTACTGGCTTCTTTTTTTTTGGCAGATGACAGCTGCCCAAAGCCCCCGGAGATTGCAAACGGCTACGTGGAGCACTTGGTTCGCTATCGCTGCCGCCCATTCTACAGACTGAAGACCGAAGGAGACGGTCAGGCCTGGATGAGTGTCCCTCCCTGCACACCCCTGGCCCTGGCTGGTGTCCCTATGATGGATGGGGCTGGGGTACCTGGCCAGAAACCTCATGAGTACTGCCTGGAGCCAGGAGAGTTAGATTCCAATAAAGTTTCTGTCTCCTGTTGGTGGTTCTTCTGCCAAACTAAGTTGTCTCAGCTTCCTGTTTTGGGGCAGCAATTTCATAGCCCCTGTTGCCCGGAGTGCAGTCTTCATCGATGACACTGGGCAGCCTCAATATTCTCGACAGTTTCTAAGAATGTCCCTGTGTCTTTAAAGCTCCTGTGGATCTTACAGCATCTTTTTTTGCAGAGACACTCTTAGTTTCATTTTTTTAGACGAGGAAACTGTGGCAGAGTCGCCGAGGTAGCCTGTGAGAGGCAGAATCAGGGTCTGTCTGAATCCTGACTTCTTCCTGTCCTATGCTGCCATCTGTCATGACTGACTTCTGTCCTGCCAGGCACAACGTGACTCGTGACTCGTGACTCGAGGCCCAGTACTCCGGCCTCCCTTTGCTCCCTTTCCTCCAACCCTTTAACCCTTCTGGATAGAATCTCCTCATGCTGCACCGAGGCCAGATTTGTGTTCCCTGAGCTCATCTCTTCCTTTTGTTTCAGGAGTGTATACCTTGAACAGTGAGAAGCAGTGGGTAAACAAAGCCCTTGGAGAGAGACTCCCTGAATGCGAGGCAGGTAGGTGCTGAGGTCTTAGAGCGTGGGCAGGGGTCGAGGCTAACATGTGGCAGAGCCGTGTTTCTCTTGTGTGGTCTGAATAGGTGAGAACCAAGACAGGGGTTAGAGAGAGCAAAGCAGGGACAAGATGACTCCCAGAGAGCTTAGTAAGTGGCACGGCCATTTAGGCCCAAGGGGGTTGGCTCAATCTACACAGCTTCCCATGGAGATGCCTCCAGACAGAACACCTGCTTACAGAGACTTGGTCAAAGGTAAAGTGAATGTTCCAGGAAGGAGCAGGCTAGGGACAAAATAGGCTAAGCCCACAAAGGGTAAGACAGGACATGAGGGCAGCTGGGGGCCCTGCACTCCATAGTTCTCCCCTCTTCTGCCGGGATAAGGATTTTGCTCAATTTCTATGATCAGTGGGAGGAACTGCCAGCTGGCTTTGGGTTAACTTCAACATCTGTAAAAAGTCAATGATCCTGCTAACACTGCTGCACGCTCATCTTTGGGAATGAAACATACATATAACTTCCAGTCCTTTCGTTGAGTTTCAGAGACTTGTGGAATTTTTAGATATGTGATAATGTTTATATATGTGTATGTATGTAGGTAGGCATATATATATATATATTTATATAGTAGTTTATCAGCCAGGGTCTTAAAAAAATTCTGTCTCAGTCACGTAATGTGTAAAAACTAGAAATGAGAGGGGCAGGTGGCAATGGCAGAGCGAATGTTGCTTGGTGTAGAAACAGCAGCGGCTGATGCTTCCAGGGCCTCTGCAGGTGGGGCCTGCTCCTCACGGCTGCTCACATTCCTCCCTCCCTCTGCAGTGTGCGGGAAGCCGACGAATCCCGTGGACCAGGTGCAGCGCATCATTGGCGGCTCTCTGGATGCCAAAGGCAGCTTTCCTTGGCAGGCCAAGATGGTCTCCCGCCATAACCTCATCACGGGGGCCACCCTGATCAGTGACCAGTGGCTGCTGACGACAGCCAAAAACCTCTACCTGAATCACAGTGAGGACGCGAAAGCCAAGGACATAGCCCCGACCTTACAACTCTATGTGGGAAGAAATCAGTTGGTGGAGATTGAGAAGGTGGTCATCCACCCTAACCGCTCTGTGGTGGACATTGGGCTAATCAAGCTCAAGCAGAAGGTGCCTGTCAACGAGAGAGTGATGCCCATCTGCTTGTCTCCCAAAGACTACGTAGCACCAGGCCGCATGGGCTATGTGTCTGGCTGGGGGAGGAATGCCAACTTCAGATTTACTGAACGTCTCAAGTATGTCATGCTGCCTGTGGCTGACCAGGACAGCTGTGTGCTGCACTATGAGGGCAGCACAGTGCCCGAGAAGAAGGACAACAAGAGTCCTGTGGGGGTACAGCCCATCTTGAATGAACATACCTTCTGTGCTGGCATGACCAAGTACCAGGAGGACACCTGCTATGGCGATGCTGGCAGTGCCTTTGCCATTCACGACCTGGAGCAGGACACCTGGTATGCAGCTGGGATCCTGAGCTTTGATAAGAGCTGCTCTGTAGCTGAGTACGGTGTGTACGTGAAAGTGAACTCCATCCTGGACTGGATTCAGGAAAGCATGGCCCAGGACTAGTGCAGGGCTGACTGGAAGGCCATGCCCAGTCAGGCTAGCAGCCATGTCTGAGAGCACTATTCGCCATGGAAGGGGGGAGCGGGAGGGACAGGTGCTAGCCCCGCACTGCTCGGGCAATAATAAAGAACTTGCTTCTGACACCTTTGTAGTCTGGGGCTTTTATACTCATTTATAGTACTGGGCAGTCAAGCAGGGTGGACTGGAAAAATGGGGACCCCCCCACCACATCCTGAGGTGCCAGGAAATGGTGCTGTAGACTGTCTGACTTGGGGAATCATGTTTATGAAACCCAGGTCTGAGGGAGATCACTGTGACCCTTGCTTTTCAGTCAAGGAAAAAGACTTGGAGAGGTTAAGTGTTTTGGTTACGGTCACTCAGTTACTTAACGATGGAGCTGAACTTGATCCTGGGTCTGCTTGACTGCAAACTCTGAGCTCAGTAGCAGATCCTGTCACCTCTCTGAAGTGGGTGAGGAAAGCCAGTGAGGCGTGTGAGCTCAGAGTGGGACAAGGGTTGTGACAAAAGCCTGTGTTTGTGCTTCCATCTGCCAGTGCCCCAGAAACCGAAAGAGCGCACATGCAGGCAGGCTATTTATTGACTTAATGGGTCCTCACCACAGCTCAGCCCACAGATTTGCCCGGTGACTTAAGTTCCCTGGTTGCTATTTTCCCCAGATCTTTTCCATCATGGATAAACACTAGTTACTCTCTAGAGTTCCCTGGCTTGGACTCGGCTGAGTTGGGGTCTCTTTCTCAGTGGCTCCTCTTCCACAGTGGAAAAACTCAGCTTGCCCTGGAGTTTGGAGACAAGCCACATGCACTTCTACCTCAGAAATAAAGGGGTCTAGGAAGACACGTCAAGAAGCTCTTCTCTCTGAACACTTCCTTGCCCCCAAGTCTTCAGTTCAGCCCTTCTCTAGTCTACCTTCTCACCAAGCCAAACACAGCCTCTCCTCACAGAGTATGAGGCCACCAGGGAAGCACTCACCTGCATGCTCGGAGTCACTGGGCATCTTCCCAGGGCAGAGCTGTGGGGTCCAGGGAGACAAGGACCTATATTCAGCCAGAAACTGAAACAGCGCAGTCACACACTCACGCAACACCCGGGAGCAGGTGGCTGGCCACTACCTAGAGGGAATTAAGAAACCTGACCCTTCCTGCATGGCTCTGCTTCTCCCTTCCTGCACAAGGCCTTTCTCGTCTCTCCTCAGAGACCTTTCTCTGTCCTGGACTCATTCACAGTTACACGGCATCTAGCACTGGACAGGACATATAACACATGCTCAGTAAATACTAGTGGAAGGGAAAGCAACCAAGATAGGATCTAAGCCATAAACCCAGACTGCAGAGCCCCCTTTGCCTTCGCCCCAGCCCTCAGGGAGAAAGATGAAAGCGCTCTTCCCTGTGTGGGCTTTGAGATTTGCTGGCGCCTGAACACTTAGGCCAAAGGATGGAAGACCCAGTCGACAGTGAGTTGGACAAAAGAATTTTATTCATTCATAGGGATGTGGAGGAAGGGTTAGAGTTCAGTAACATTAGGGGTCTGACTCATTTCTGCACACACTAAGCCGGGGTGGCTGCCATAGCCCCCTATGTATAAGGGGATGGGAAAGGACTCTTCTCCCATGCCTGAAGTGGCCCAGACAACCTTTCTGTGCCACAATCATCAAAACCGGGTCCCTTTCACTCTTCCCTGAAGGACAAGCTTAGAAAGGAGCTGACGACAAGGCTGGCCCTGAGGTGACAACAGTGTTGCCATAACAAGCCTCTGGTTACCCAGCAGGTCACAAGAGCCTGGCCATGGACCTCCAGATCTGTACCTACTCTCTTTCCAGAGTGTCAGGAACAACCACCACCAGGGGTTTAAGAGAAACACAAGCTTCCTGAGCCTGGGCCGGGGCCTGGAAGCTCAGCTATTCTTCAAAAGCCGCTGGGGTCGGCAAACCCCACAGGCATTTCCCCTTTAACAATCCTGGTATACCTTTGGTCCTGAGTCCTTGAAATAAGAGCTCCGTCCTTTACTTCCCAAGGAAGTAAACTTGTTGTTTAGCTTAAACTGTGCTGGATGGTGAAGGGCTACCTTTTCCTCTTGTCAGCTTAGTAGCCTGCCAGCTATAAATGAGCAGGACCAGGGCAGTGCTCTCAGTCCATGCCAGGACGGTCCCTGAAACAAAAGAACTCACCCACAACTAATAGAATGCTAATTATTTCAAGAGAAGCTGGGACAGGAGGGAGCAAAAGGGGCAAGTGAATGGAGGCACGGGGAAGGGTTGTGTGTGTGCATAAACATGCCCATTAGACTGTTCTCGCAGTGTCTAGGACGATGGATGACTTAAGGGTAAAGACAGGCCCAGGTAAAGGGAAGTTACAAAGACCAGTGAACACTGTTGCCTGCTGCTCCAAGGCTCTCAGGGAACAGACACTCAGACATCTGGAGTTTTAGGGGCTTCTTCTGCACAGGGGCCGTTGATTACAGGCACACCAGACCTCTTCGCTGGGGCAGTGACCACGTCTTTGAGGAACTCCAGACCACAGGCCCTCTGGGTTCAGGTCTTCTTTCCACCGATGACTCTTTCATCTTTGTCAACCATGAGTGTGCTAAATGTCTTGATAGAGGAGGTCATATTTGGGGATATTCTTGGGATCAATAGGACTTTGGACAATAAGTTTTCCCCTCATTGCTCCCCGGTAGATGACTTCAATCAAATCCACAAAGTCTTGTTTGGTTTTGAAGCTTCCTACAAATTTAGTGTGATCCGGAGACCTGCAGCACAGAGGGAATTAACCACGTCAGAGCTTTCCAGTGCATGAAGCCTGCATGGTCAGCAGCCAGCGGTGGCCTCTTTCTCCCATCTTGTCTAGGAGGCTCTCCACCTGTGTTGTGACCACTGCTCTCCCCCAGGCAGAGCATACAGGACCACATCCAGGGCAGAGATCAAGATCTGGGCGTGGGAAGACCCTGCCTTTCCATCACTTTCCACGTCACCCACTCCAGGATAGCTTGGAGAGCTGAGTCCTGAAGTGGGCAGAGTTTGCTCAGGGTCTCTGTAAAAGCCCAATAGTTCATTACAGTCGCTCAAGTTATCCTCACCGACTCTTCTGAGTTGTGGGTATTAATAAATAACCTTACAAATTATCTTAAATGTCAGGTATATTGCTCATAGGAAATTTAAAAAGAGAAATAACGTCAGCTGTGAGGCCAGAAGTCACTTTTGATGGGTACCCTTCCAGTTCTGCATGTGTGTGGGTTGTGCACTCCATTTATTTTGCTAGGGTAGGAACCACGCCACAGATCCTTTAGCAATGTGATCTTACAGCGAATATTTGCCTCGGTACTGTAAAATGTGCACTGACAACACACTACGAAACTGCTGGAAACAGAACTACTGGGCTGAAAGATGAAGCTCTGAATTCCATGGGAGGAGGTTGTTCTAAACGATTACAGTAAGTAGATCCGAGCAGGAAAACCAGCTCCAAACAGACAGTGTCAAACTCAGCTCCGTCAGGTAATGGGAAAGCAGACACCCTGCCCCAGAGCAAGGGATGACTAGTCCTAGACCCAGCCAGCGGTACTCATCCAGGGCTGTGAACAGGGTGGAGGGCCGTACAGAAGATACCATGTGACTTATTTTGACAGGTTTTCTTGAAGAATGACTTCAAAATTCTCTGAGTAGCAGAAGACACTTGCAAGAGAGAAGTGTGTCTCCCTGGCAGGAATGCTTCTTGTGGAAATGACAACTACCAGCCCAAAGCTTAGGAACCAGGAATTTTCCTGCAACAGATTTTTTTTTTTGGAAATTTTTATATTCTGTGCTCAGCTAATATAGCTATTCTATGTTTTCTATACCTAAGGATGGTTAGTCAGCAATTCAAAGGCTATACTATTTTTTTCATATTTAAGTTAGAAATTAAAATTTGCCAATCACACTTGAAACAACTGCAAATTTCACTTAAGTTCCTCATAAGAAAAATAGAAAGCATCAAATAAGGAGCCAGCACTCACTTAGCCAGACTCAGAGAGCAACGGAAAAGTGAGCTACTGAACCTGCCCTGAGAGAACCAACTTTCCAGACGCCAGAGTCAACTTAACTTACCCATAATCCACTTTCATGTGCTGCCCATTGAAGAAAAACACAGTAGAGGGAATATAACTGATGTCAAAATACTGCGTGTAAACCGGAGTGTGGTCCACATCTACCAGGTAAATAGCTGCCATTTTACTTAGGTCAGCAGAAGTCTTTGAGAGCTGTGAATGACAAGATGGATGGAGGTCACACTATACTATGCCAGGTGCATGACGCTTCTTTTGTGAACCGTCTTATAATATTGTATGTGAAACTTACTATAACTTTTTTTTTTTTTGGAGAAAAATTTTGTTTGAGAAAATACCTGAACCAAGAATCAAGCGCACTTGAATTCCTCAGAAGACACAATTCTGGAACTTGTATGTAAACCAGGCTGGCCTTGAGCTCACAGGGATCCACCTGTCTCTGCCTCCCAAGTGCTGGGATTAAAAGTGTACACTATGCCCAGCTAGACATACTATTACTGTTCAGAGGGTGGATCCCTGTCAACAGGCTCTGGAGAAGGCACTGTATGGCTGTTTGAATGAGAATGGCCCTCATGGGCTCATAGATCTGAATACTTGGGTTCCCAGCTGGTAGAAATGTTTGAGAAGGTTTAGGAGATGTGGCCTTGTTGGAGGAAGTGTGCCATGATGGGCAGACTCTGAGGTTTCCAAAGGTTTCACACCGTTCCCAGTTAGCTTTCTATGTTTTTTGCTTGTGTCAAGATGTGAGCTCTCAGCTACTTCTCCAGAGTCATGTTTGCCTGCTGCCATGCTCCCTGCCGTGACGGCCATTTGATTTCAACCCTCTAAAACTATTAGCCACAAATAAACCTTTTCCTGTATAAGTTGTCTTGGTCCATGGTGTCTTATCACAGCAATAGGGAAGTAACCAAGACACGCTGGGGAAAATATTTTCTTCTTCTGTTTTGTTGATGCTTGAGATGAAGTTTTTTTAAAGTTTTATTTATTTGTGTGTGTGTGCAGGGGTAGGACGGGTGCATGTGTGCTATGGCACACGTGTAGGGGCCAGAGGACAATCTGTTGGAGTCAGGTTTCTCCTTCTTAGCGGCAAGAGCCCTCACTTGCTGAGTCATCTCACGGGCTCGTGTTTGACTATTTTCAAGAAAGAAATCCATACTCTCTTAAAGTGAGCTGGGAGCACAGCTCAGTGCTAGAGCATGAGGTCTGGTTTCAATTCTCAGTACTTCAAAACAGAAACTACAGATCCTGATATAGCCGCCCGCAAGAGCTCAGAAATACTCACACAGATGCTGATCCTCCCCAGGCTCTTTCCTCGTAGAAATGGAAATTAGAGACGCGCCTGATGCCACCTCCCAATGCTTTACACTTGTTAGCCCACTTAACAGCTAGTGTAGGAGCTACGACTGCTTAGCATCCCCATTCTACAGATGACAAAGCTGAGGGCGTCCTCAGGACACAGAGCTCCTAAGTAGTGGGGTGGGATTTGAACTTTGGAGAATCAGTCTATGTATCTAAGTGTTCTGCTGGCATCGGGAGTTGAACTCAGGGCCTCGTACACAAGAGACAACTGTTCTACCACTGAGTTACACTTCCACCCTATAATCTATACTCTTTCCCATAGCTGTAAGTATACATTTCTGATCATCTTCTCCCAGGTTAATATAGCATTCTTAATTACTGACTGTAGTGTGTGTGTGTGTGTGTGTCGCACGTGTGAGTGTGGGTGTACGTGGAGGTCAGAGGACACCTTTCAGGATTCAGTTCTCTCCTTCCACCATGGGTTCCAGAGACGGAACTCGGGTTGGAAGTCCTGTGCAGCCAGCACTCATTCTGCTGAGCCGCCTCGCCAGCCCTGCACACTTGTTTTAGTGACATAGTGCTTCCCACAGTTGATGGTGGAGGAGAGGCCTGTCCTTGGTTCAATCTCCATGGTAAACAGAGACAAGAAAACCCACAGTCGCTCTGTCTCCTAATCTCCCTCTTTACTAACTGGCAATTGAAGACCTGCTGTGAAACTTGACCTCTCCACTGGCCTGCTCTGGGAGCAGCAAACAAGTAGCGCTTTGGCAGCCAGGGAAACAGCTCAGACCTGCTTTAGCGCTGCTGCACCCTGGAGGGATTTCTGAGTTCTGCATGGACTGTTGCTGTCACTGTGGAAAGGACAAGGTTCAGACATCTAGTGTTGGCGTTTCCTGCTCTTCCACTGCTTGACTTTTCATTTAAAGCTGCTCACTTAAAAAGTCACTTACAATGTCATCCAGCTGCAGACAGACAGGGTCCTCATCCCTCCCAAACCTGAGAACCAACACCTTCTCCGCGGTGCTTTTGATGGCTTGGTCCACTTCTTTCTTGCTAGTCAGTTTGGGCAAGAGGAAGCTCATTTGGAAAAATCCCAGTGGGAGTCTTCACTACCAATTCTGCGAAGTTTACAGGCTGTTTAGATGAACTACATGAGTCCTGGTGCAAAGAACAAAACAACACCATTTGAGCATCAGTCATGAACTCAGGTGATTTAAGAAGGCTTCCAGCAAGCCTATTCTGTGAAGGCTTGCTATCCTTGGGCCCGGCTTCCAGAACTTCATATGCCACCCTGACACACCAGGTAACTGCTTTCAGTAATTTCTCTCAGAAATGCATGAGAAATTATGTACCATACCAGAAGAACATATACACGGTTCTGTGTTTGCTCCCCTTTTACACAAGAGATAGACTGTATTATAAGCCAGTGGTCCAGCGAAAAGAGATGATACCCTCAAATGTGGGGACCGGAGATTTAACTAGAACAGAACAGGAAGGTAAGGCAAAGCTGTGACTGCCCCACTCTGTGGAGCCATGGGCAACTGAGTAGAGAGGCAGCTACACAGAGAGGTTGGCCTGCATCTAAAGGATGCTGCTATCCCTACCTCCAACACCACTGCCTGAGTCCAAATGGACCCTCACCCCTTATTCTCAAAGGGGCGAGAAGAAATTTCCTAGCAAAATGTTTTCCCAGGAAGATAGTGGCCTTCCCCTCTCCCACCTGGGAGATTCCGAGCACAAGGTCACTTAGCTCAGCCCAGCCAGCCACCTGGTACAGGCTGATAAAGATGGCCTAACTCAGAAACAGTGGCCTTGCTCTAACAAGGAGAAAGCTGACTTAGCAGGATGGGAGGGAGCAAAAGTCCTTGCACACATGCCAAAGCAGCTTCAAAGAGTCTCTTTGTAGTATGCCTTAAAAAGCATATGTCTGGGGGCTCCACCCCCCATATCAACACCAGTGTAACCTAACTCTCTAGTCCCAGGACGACAGGAAACTGGTACCTGGTACCCTCTATCAACTTAAGAGAGATCTCTGAGAATCCCAGGATTGGGATTCGGCCAAATAAGAGGAGGGGGTGAAGAACTCTAGGAAAACTCTGAAGCCATTTCTGACAACTTTGAGGCCATTTCTGAGGCCTCTCAGCCTTAGTGCTCCCCCCTCCCCTGGGAACCAAGGACCTAACAACTACACATGCACGTATTGAAATGTTGGGAACTTTCCATCCCCATGTCCTTGTGGATGTTCTCCAAACAGACCTCAGTTATTGAAATTGGGACAAGGTAACCCACAGATGTTTTGACTCAGTCCCTGATATGGGGTCAGAATAACCCACAGATGTTCCCTCTTAGTCCGCCTGATCTGGCAACCGCTCTCCTGCCCTGGCTCAGTCCAGTAGCCCTTTGAGTAAGACAATCATAATAGTTGAAAAATAACCCCTGGGCTCCCCCCCCCCCGCATTTCCCCTTCTATTCCTATAAAAATAGCCTGTAACAACTACTCAGGGTCCTTTACCTTTCGAGATGGACGGACCCTGTTGCGACAGAATAAAAATTCTCATGCTTTTACATCAACTGTGGTGTGAGAGTGGTCTCTTGGGGGTGACTCCTCCTCGGTGACTGGACTTCAGAGTCCAACAACGGGAAGTACTGAGGCAGACGAACTTGCTGACCTCAGCCGGCTAGTGTAGGAGGAAGCGCAGCTGGTAACAGCAGAGGCTCACTCAACTCTTTGCGCTATGCATTGTTTTAAATCTAACATTTAATGAGATTCCCATAGCCCCACATAGAAAGCTTCCAGATTCCATCACGGTAGTGTACCACTTCATATGTGGACCATAATTCAGCCGTCCTTTGGGCTACAAGTGTGTGCAAATCACAATTAAATAAATAAATCAGAAGATCCTGAGATAGAGGGGCCTAATCTGGATCTTCTCTGTCTCCTTTTAGTGCTAGTTTGTTCTGTTTCCCTTCAAGATATAGGACAATGGCTAGAATCTGTACTACAAAATTGCTAGTCTTGTTGGGCAGTGGTGGCACACACCTTTAATCCCAGCACTTGGGAGGCAGAGGCAGGCGGATCTCTGTGAGTTTGAGGCCAGCCTGGTCTACAAGAGCTAGTTTCAGGACAGACACCAAAGCTACAGAGAAACCTTGTCTCAAAAAAAAAACAAAAACCAAACCCCAAAACCCCAAACCAAAACCATTGCTAGTCTAGCTCCTCATTTTATAAGAAGAAACTTCACATTTGAGGAGTGTTATGATTGAAGAGCTATTATTGAGGGTGTCCACAAGGAGATGTGACGAAGAGAGATTAGATAGTTTGAATTTAGTTTCAAGGTTTGTTAATGCTATGAAACCCGAATTCTCTTTTCCCTGCTCATCAAAAATCACATTTTAAGGTATGATTAGGGCTGGGAAGATGGCTCAGTTGGTAAACTGCTTGCCTGACAATCATGAGTTTGATCCCCAGACTCCACGCTAAAAGAAACCTGGTGTGTGAGAGCATGTTTATGATCTCAGTGCTGGGGAGGTAGAGTCAGGCAGCTCCCTGGGGTCTGATGGCCAGTCAGCCTAGCCTATTCAGTGAGTTGTAGGCAGCCTGAGACTTTGTCTCAAAAAGATCAAAGTGGACGGCAGCCAAGGCATGACACCTGAGGTTGCCTTTGGGCTTCCACATGCAGGTGTGCAAGGACAGGTGCACACACGAGATAGGAATAAAATTTATACAAGAAATGAAGTTGTTCCAGCTATAGGTCACAATTTGAATATTTTTACATGTGTGTCTCGCCTGTATGTATATCTGTGCACCATTTGTGGGCAGGTGCCAGCAAGGGCAGGAAGAGAGTATCAGATTCTTTGGAACTGGAGTTAGAGACAGATGTGAGGTGCCACATGGATGCCAGGAATTGAACCCGGGTCCTCTGGAAGAGCAGCTAGTGCTCTTAACTTCTGAGCCATATCTCCATCCCTAGATAGAGAAGCTGACTGCCAGTATAAATGGAGAATCATAAAAGAAATGAACACTAGTCAAAAAATGACAAAGTCAAAGGCATATTTAAGAAATGGATTAAAGCTGACAACCATTAAATAAAGACAGTAACACACCTTGGCAAGAGAGAGAAGGGACAACAGGAATGTTGGAATTCTGAGGCAAAACCTCTTTGGAAGGAAAACTGGCACATTCTTTACACAACAGCTCTATTTTGAGAATATGAATTAGGACACAAAGACAAGTTTACAGGATAATTATCACACTGATCATGGCAAAAAGCGGCAAACAACCTAAATACCCATCAACAGGATATTGATAATAGTAGTCTTGCGAGCTACCTTATACAAGTCACTGAAAAAGTTATGAAGCAGTATGTAAAGTCTGATCGCGCTTTTTGTAAAGACTGAATGTATAACATTTACATAGGAAAATGGAAATGCATATCCCAAGGTATCATCAAAGGACATGTTTGAATATGAACAACAGGTGATTATTATTTCCACTAAGGGTCTCGCTTAGCAGCCCATGTTGGCTTTGAATTTGTGGCAATCTTCGTGTCTCTGCCTCATAACGGCTGGCATTACAGGCTTGTGCCACCACGCCAGGAAGGTAACTTTCATTTACGTCAGGGCGGACATGTCTACTTTCCAAAACATCCCGCACATGTGTTTTTCAGGATGCCGGTGCCAGGGAGGACACTTCGGAAAACCTGTCAGCAATCCGGATTCCTCCACGGGATAGCCGAGGCACAACTGTCTCCTTCCTCAGTCCCACCCCGGGAAAGGACCTTAATCCCGACTAACCTGGGCTGTTGCTTACAAACGCTTCTTCGACCCGCAAACCCTTACAAGCGAAAGTGAGAAACACAGACGCAGAAAATGAACGTACCATCGCGCGCCCCAGTCAGGAGACCAATAAGCAGACGACATTATCTTAGTTCTCGCCCACCTGGCGGCGCCCCAACCGGAAGTTATGTCATTTCCGCCCTTAGTAAATATGGCCGACCTCGTTCTGCCTTTCCTCTCACGCCCAAAGGCCAGAGGCGGGCTGTCAACTATCAGGCTAAGCACGATTGGTCGCAAGGAGACTTGGGGCCCAGTGGAAGACACTGCGGCTTTGAAGGCGTGTTCACGTTGTTTCGCTCTGGCGTCCGGGAACCCTCGTTTCCTGGCTGCTCTCGATGGTAATTTTCGACGGATAGAGGACCCCGCGCGGGGTATTATGGGACAATGATGGCCGCTTTCAAACAGCGGAATTGGCCTCTTTGAGACCGTCAGGCCGAGCGGTGGCCGCGCTGGCGTCTCCAAATCAGGGGCAGAAGGTCCCGAGAGTTGTTCTTGGTGAGGTGAGTGTCTCTTCCTCTTTCCAGATCCGTCCTTCGGCCTCCATGGCGGCTTCAGGCAGCCGGGGTCGGCTCGCGGCTTAGGTTTTGGACCCTGGTTTCAGAATTCCTCTTCTTGTTACCCAACTTTCTCTACTCACTTGAGCAGTCTTGTGTCCATTCAGCCTTCTTTGGACTTTGTCCCTGTTCTGGTTACATCCCGATGTTTGGAATCGTCCCACTGAGATCTAGGGATCCGCCCTGCGCCCTCGTTTAGGATGGTACCCTAACCTGTTACCGGCTACCGGGAGAGCCTGGCTAGGGCTCCTGGTGTCTTCCTCCTTTCTCACAGAAGTGTTTGCCCTACATCTGGTGGGTAATCTATAAGTAGAACGCTAACTCTAAAGGACAGGGATTTTTTTTCCTTTTCTTTTAAAATTAGTATTGTTGACAACAGCAATTGACTCAAGGGCACATGCAGTAAGCAATTCCTGCCCAAGAAGACCGTTGTGGCTTCTTTGCCACTGATCTTTCTCCATAATCCGGCCCTGGAATTCCTTATTTGAGCAGCCAGTTAAGACCTTATTTGTCTTGTGTTGTAAATAACTTCTTGTTGTCCAGAGAAATGTTTGAGTTCTCGTTCCCTTTTAATAAGTTATGTTTATTCATTTACTTAAAAAAATCAGACTTTTATCTTGCCATTTATTGGTCTGTAGCAATCAGCAAGACAGATAGCCTCTTGCTTGTATACAAATGTCCTAAAATGGACATAAGTCATCATTCAGGTAACTGCTGAGAGCCTGTGGATCTCAGCTGTCCTGTCTAGAGTTCCTTGTATGTGGATAGAGGTAGCTTTCTTTTTCTGTTCCAGTTGAAGAAATTTCCAAATGAAACTCCCGTTTCTTCATCAACATTATATTTGCAGTACTCCTTGGTAGAGCTGTGCATGCTGATTAGAACATGGCAAAGGAAATCTAGACTCCAGGGGCATGGTTCTTATGCTTTTCCAATTTATTGGAATGAAAATAATTGTCTCTGTATCCAGCATCAGTTCATGCTCACAAGCGGATGGTGTTGGGTAAAGATGAATGTGTTGTCAGCTGAGCACCGGGGAGATCTTGCAGTCTCTTAAACTCTTTCCTGAAATGCCATTTCCTAACAATATTTCTCATCAGTAGGTTTGGTGAACACAGATTGTTATTCAAGAGATTTTGCCTGCTATGGGGCACCTTTTTTTCTTTTCCCACAAAACACTACTGATTAAAACCAAAGTTGCCAAGTGTGTAGAATGTGGATGATAAAATTATGTTCTTCCATCTCTGCTCTATGGAGCCTGTGGTTTAAAGGGGACGGGGATGGGTGGGGAGAAGAATGTTTATAACATATTCGTAAGGAAACTAGTCAGTATATAGGAACATAATATCAAATGTGTAATAATTACATTGATGAAACAACTGTGGTTCTTATACTGTTGTTTGATTTTCATGGTGGTTCTGTGGATGGTGTAAAGCAGAAGTGATTTCTGTTTCACAGAGAGAGCAGGAATAGCTAACCAAGGCAACTGCTTACTTTTACAGAAGCAGAAAATGCCAAGAGCCTGGATTTTTTTTAAAGATTTATTTATTTATTATGTATACAACATTCCTTCCATGTATGCTTGCATGCCAGAGGAGGGCACCAGATCTCATTATAGATGGCTGTGAGCCACCATGTGGTTGTTGGGAATTGAACTCAGGACCTCTGGAAGAGCAAGCAAGCAGTGCTCTTAACCTCTGAGCCATCTCTCCAGCTCTGGATTTTTTTTTTTTTTTTTTTTTTTTTTTTTTTTTTTTTTTTTTTTTTTTTTTTTTTTTTTTTTTTTTTTAGTGTCTGTTACTAGAGAAGGGGTATACTGCTGCAGTTCACATGAAAAAGCTGAGCATGTTTGATTGATGTCTGGAGGCAGTGAGCTAATGGAGGATCTTGAATATGATTATTCTGATTCTTAAATGGGAGAAAGTATATCCTGTAGAAGGGTGAAATTACAGGAGAATAAATTAGATGGGTAGGGGAAATATGTGAGCGAGGGCCGTGGGTATGAATGAATGAATAGCTCACTAAATAGTCTAGTTGGTATGAAACTCACTATGTATCACAGGCTACCGTCAGACTTGCCATCCTCTGGAGCCCCAGCCTCCCATGTGCTAAGATTACAGGTGTGTGTCACCATGCCCAGGTTCAGAACCTGGATTTTAATTGAGGGGTCTGCCTTACACCTAGTTCCTCTGTACTCCTTCTGTAAATGCCATTGTATTCCAGTGAGAAGCCCTTACTGAGGTTTATTCTTGTCTGGATGAGACCCTCTTGATCCTGTCCTTTGCTCTGTATGTATGTGTCTCTGTGACTTTCATATATATATGTTGGGGTGGGAACTGGGAAGCTTTTTGAGATTGTCACTGATTTGGTGGGAAAGTCTTCGAAAGTAGCAAAAGGGTCTGGAGAGATGGCTCAGTTGGTGAAGTGCTTTCTCACAAGCATGAGGACCTGAGGTTAGAACCCATGGGAAGGCTGTGAGTAGAGGCACGTATATGCTGAGGAGGCAGATACAGGCAGAACTCAGGAGCTTGCTGGCCAGCTAGGTTGGCTGAATTAGCTCTCAGTTTAGTGAGAGACTGTCTCAAAAAGTAAGTAAGGAAGCAACTGAGAAAAACAGCTGACATTGACCTCTGACTTCATATGCACACAGTGCATGTGTACCTGCCTACACACACACACACACACACACACACACACACACACACACACACACACACACACACACACCCGATAGCAGAAGATGTCCTGGACTCAGTGTAGGAAGGTAGGGATAGCCACTTAAATATACTAGTTATTCTGGGGCAGTAGAATCGAGTTTTCTTATGTCCAATTTTAATGGTTTGCCTTCCTTCTAGAGAAATAAGAGCCTGTGATGGAGGATACAAGTGAGGATGCCTCCATCCATCGGCTGGAGGGCACCGATCTGGACTCTCAGGTTGGTGGTCTTATTTGCAAGACCAAAAGTGCAGCCAGTGAGCAGCATGTCTTCAAAGCCCCTGCTCCCCGCCCTTCACTGCTGGGTCTGGACTTACTGGCTTCCCTGAAACGGAGGGAGCGAGAGGAGAAGGATGATGGGGAGGACAAGAAAAAGTCCAGAGTCTCTTCTTACAAAGACTGGGAGGAGAGTAAGGATGACCAGAAGGATGCTGAGGAGGAGGGTGATGAGCAGGCTGGCCGGAGTGGCCGCAAAGACAGGTAAGGAAAGAGGCTAAACATTGGTGTCAGAAAATACTAGCCCAGCTTTATCTCCATTTCTGATGGACACCTGAGAGCTCTAGGATTTTCTTGTGGTTTTCATACTGGTGGTGGGTAGGGATTGGTAAAGATCTGTGGGGAAGAATGCAAAGGCATCTAAGAAGTGAAGTGGATGATGGAGCTAAATGCCTGGGTTCTTGCCATGTAGAGCACCAGGAGATGCACTGGAGAGAACGCATACCCAGAGATAGAGGGAAATGTTTTTTTACATGGAGAGCCCTTTCCCAGTTGTTCTCCCTTTTCCAGGCATTACCGATCTGCTCGGGTAGAGACTCCGTCCCACCCTGGGGGTGTGAGTGAGGAGTTTTGGGAACGCAGTCGGCAGAGAGAGAGGGATCGGAGGGAGCATGGGGTCTATGCCTCCTCCAAAGAAGAAAAGGATCGGAAGAAGGAGAAATCCCGGGATCGAGACTATGACCGCAAGAGAGACAGAGGTGAACTGCGTTCTCAGTCCTGTTACCTAGCAGCATTCAATCCAGCAAGTCATTCTTTTCCTGTTACAAGAACGTTTACAGCAATGTCCAGTAATTGCTTGTAGTATAACTGCTTTGCTTGAGTACGTGGTTCTTGTGAAAACTGGGGAAAAAGGAAATGATGGGTAATTTATTTAAGAAACCAGAATTTATAGTAGCATTGGTGACAGAGAAAGGACAATGCTGCGGAACATAGTGAGGCAGAATCCAGCACTGGCCTCCGTCAGTGTCATTGGCAGCTGAGGTCTGCTACAGCACAAAGCTCTTCAGGATAGACACAGGACTGACTGTTTACGGTTGACTCTTATTGGAAAGTAGCTCTTGTGTGAGTTTGACCCTTTCTATCCATTGAGAGAATGAGTGTGTGTTTCAGCCCATGGATCATGGGCGTGTGTGATGGAGTGTGTCTGTGTGGGAGGGGAGGCATGTGCTTTTGCCTAGTGCATGTGGCCGTGTGTTAGCATGAGGTACACATAAAAGCCCCATGTGTGACTCTCACAGATGAGCGGGACAGAAGTAGGCACAGCAGCAGATCAGAGCGAGACGGAGGCTCAGAGCGCAGCAGCAGAAGAAATGAGCCAGAGAGCCCTCGACATCGGCCGAAAGGTATTCTCAGCTGTCCTCCGCAGTGGCTGGCAAGGCTCAGGTGCCTGCAAGGCTGAATGAGCAGTAGTCAGCTGTGTTGCCAGATAGTGAGTTGGAAGTCCTAGTTCCAGTGTGACCCTCTGGAGTTAGGGGCCCTGCGCCAGGTGGGTGTGGCCCTGCCTCTCTCTTGGGTGGATGTACTTCCTGAGGGTCTAGGCTGTTTACTGCAAGGCAGGTGTTGCAAATGGTAGGAAACTAGAGATGGGGTGGATCAAGAAGGATTTCCTGGAAAAGAACGATTTGTTTTCAGATGAAGAGGTTTGCAGAGAGGAGTTGGCTCCCTCAGTGTTTTTAACAGTGGAAGCTGGACTATTGAGTTCAGTCTATAAATTGTCGTCGCTATATTGCCATAGTAAATAAGGTCAAGGCTAGGAAAGAGGGAATAAGTGAGTTGCGGCTGTCAAGATCCTTATGATCTGAGCTTATCACCAGGACCCACATGAGAGAAGGAAAGCCAACTCCTGAGGATTGTCATTGACCTCTGCATTTGTGCATGCACACGAGCACACACAGTTAAATAAATAAATGTCATTAAGAAATCAGTTGGGAAACTAGGTGTGGTGGTTTATGCCTGTAATCCTAGCACTTTGGAAACTCAGGCAGGAGGATTGTAAGTTTGAGGCCGGTGTCAACTACGTAGGGATATGCTGTCTGAAGTCGCGTCTCATTGGCATTGATGTTTAGTGCGGATGTCTCTTGTGGCCCCAGATGCAGCCACCCCTTCAAGGTCCACCTGGGAGGAGGAGGACAGTGGCTATGGCTCTTCAAGGCGCTCTCAGTGGGAATCACCCTCTCCAACACCTTCGTATCGGGACTCTGAGCGGAGCCATCGGCCATTCACTCGAGACCGAGATAGGTAATGGATGGGTGGGCAGGAGGTAAGAGGGATGTGGGCAGGGAGAGTTTCTGGCAGAGGGGTATGCAGTTCAGCTTAGTGACAGCTGACCTTGATGTTCCCTAGGACTGTGAGGAGCAAGTACTCAGATGACACACCTCTGCCAACCCCCTCCTACAAGTACAACGAGTGGGCAGATGACAGAAGACATTTGGGGTCAACCCCACGGCTTTCCAGGGGCCGAGGTAAGGCTTGGTAGGCAGGAGCAGAAAAACTGGTTGGTATGAGGTGGGAAGGTGGGTGGAGGGTGGGGGATGAGTTGGAATGGGGCTGAGTGGAGGCCGTACCTCAAGAAGCTGTGCAGTTTTGCAGTTCTTCTGGTCCCTGGGGTCAGCTTGAGTTGTATGGACATCTGCCTTCCTTTAGGACGACGAGAGGATGGCGAAGAAGGGATTTCATTTGACACGGAAGAGGAGCGGCAGCAGTGGGAGGATGACCAGCGGGTAAAGATGACATTTTTGAGGGGCTGTCCTTACAGGTGTGGGTGAAGGGAGGTGTTAGAGCCGAGGGCTCTGGGGGGCCCTCCAGTAGGAATGGGCTTGAAGAAGGTGGGTGATGCTCTTCCATCCAGAGTCCTGGAATCTTTTGAGAGACAGGCTGCACAGTGAAGCTTTTGTACTGATGCAGCCGTCCAGATGTGACGCCTGTGACGCCTCTGTGTGGTAAATGTGCGAGCTGCTGGCACGGCAGCCTGCCCTGTGAAGTCAGAGCTATCTGGTCTCCTCCTGGCCTTCTCCAGGTTTCTTGTGCTGATCACCGGCTGCTGCTGGTGTTCTCGGACTTCTTACCAGATACCCGTTTTGCTCCAGTGTGGCTGCATCTCCCGTGTGCATGTGGCCTGTCCCTGTTCTCATGCGCTCTCTCATCCTCTGCAGCAAGCAGACCGGGACTGGTACATGATGGATGAGGGCTACGATGAGTTCCACAATCCCCTGGCCTACTCGTCTGAGGACTATGTGAGGCGGCGGGAGCAGCACCTGCACAAGCAGAAGCAGAAACGCATTTCGGCCCAGCGCAGACAGATCAATGAGGTGAGGCTGCAGCAGTGGCTGGCGCTGTCTTAGAGCAGAGGTGAGGCGTGTGGGAGGAGTCTAAGTGATGACACCACACAGCTGGCTGTTTACGGACAGGGCCAGGTCAGATATGCCTCTGTGGAACAGGAGTGTGGGTGGAAGCTTTGGGTAGCTTCCCACCTGACTCCTGCTTCTCCCTTCTGCAGTACTCGGTGAGGGGCCTGTGGGGAGAATGGTACGGCGATGCCCGCCTCTGGGTGTGTTTTTATGTCTATTAAGGCCGGTGCCCAGCTCTTTTTTTGGGACAAAGTACTGCAAGTGCCTCAGCTTTAGTAGTGACGTCTGTGTAAGGAACTGCAGGGTGTAGAGCCCCATTGAGATTCTGCCACACGTGGGCTTGCCTGCTAACTTTCCAAGGTCACCTCTTAGTTGCAGGCTGACTGTGGCTCTCCTTGTGTCCCCACAGGATAATGAGCGCTGGGAGACGAACCGAATGCTCACCAGTGGGGTGGTCCATCGGCTGGAGGTGGACGAGGACTTTGAAGAGGACAATGCGGCCAAGGTGCATCTGATGGTGCACAACCTGGTGCCTCCCTTCCTGGATGGGCGCATCGTCTTCACCAAGCAGGTAAGGCTTTGGTGGCCGGAGACTGGGAAGTCAGAAAGCACTGAAGAGGAGAGCAAGAAAGGATTGGGTCCAGTCATGTGTCGGTTCGAAGACTCGTGACTCTTTCATAGGGCCCATGTACAGCAGGCCCTCTGCTAGACTTTAGTGACCACTGGGGAATTTCTCTTCCTCCCCTACTTCCTACAGCCAGAGCCTGTAATCCCAGTGAAGGATGCCACATCGGACCTGGCCATTATTGCTCGGAAAGGCAGCCAGACAGTCCGCAAGCACAGGGAACAAAAGGAGCGGAGGAAGGTTGGTATCTTGCCTCCCGGCCTGAGGTCCATATGTTTCTTACTCCTGTTAAACATCTCAAGACTGCACAGAGACTTCCCCTGGTAGGCAGAGGATGTATTACATGGGTCAAGAAGCAGCCCAAGGAGGCTACTGGGCTCTACTCAGTCCTTAGTGAAGGCAACCACAGGCCCTGGTACTGGGTGCTGGAGGCTTGGCACTACCAGTGCCTTGTGGGCATTTACTATCTGCCAGATGAAGCCTACTCTCCACCAGAACTGCTTCTGCTGCCTACGATCTTACCAGAAGTTGGAGCGACTTAACTCTTGTCTTCCTCAGGCTCAACACAAGCACTGGGAACTGGCAGGGACCAAACTAGGAGACATAATGGGTGTCAAAAAGGAGGAAGAGCCGGATAAATCTGTGACGGAAGATGGGAAAGTGGACTACAGGTGGGTAGTCGTGGCCAGCAGCAAGTGTGCTCCCAAGGTTGTTGCGCGCGTCTGACTCTTCGCTGCTTTTTGATCCCTTCCTTCAAGTCTCTTGTCTACTGACCTTAGGTTCTTCCCACTGTCACCAGTGTTGCTAAAGTGATGCTTGTGTAGACTGAAAGGTTAGGGAATTTGCTTGAAGGCATCCAGCTAGGAAGTGTAGGTTCAGTTTAGCCCCAGACAGGCCTGTGTGGGAGCCCCGCTCTTTGAAGTGTTCCACATGGGAAGGCAGAATTTCTTCCCTTGGTCAGATTTTAGTACCTTACAATAAGGAGGAACTGGTTTTCACAGGGCTTTTTAAATACAAGGGACTCTGTCTTGGTGTAACGTCTCTGTTTGTAGAGGTTTTATGCAGTTGCTGAGTCACTGCTTAGTGGAGTCCCTGCATTGGGTAGGCGCTATACTCAAATGTCCCTTTCACCTCTCATCCTTTGAATCATGCCATGTCCCATGGAAACACCATCTTGACCTAGTAGTTCTTTGTACCTCTGTGTGCAATGTCCCACATAAGAAGTTGGTATCGTTGGTCAGTCCTTGCTGGTTTCTGGGTCATTTGGTCCCTTATGTATCAGTTGTTAGGTGACCAGGAGGACTGGCTGAAATTAGAAATAGAAACTTGAAGGAGCTTGGGGCAGATCTGAGGGAGGAAAGGACTCTTGGGGAAGATAGGTGGAAGGGTCTTGAAACATGACCATATATCAGACACTAATTGCTTACATAGAAACAAGGCAAATATAAGTGAGCTGTTCCCCTAGTTCTTTAAAAATGAGGCCTTTATACCGTGCAGCCCTACCAAGGGGAGGGAGGAATTCTGATCCTTGTCCTATACTGTGTAGCCAGCACTTGGAAGATTCCTGTGGTTGTGTAAAGTGTGGTGCTGAAATTGCCGGGGTTCTTCTCTCTCATTTAGTGATCTGCTGATTAATTTCAGCTCCTCTTCTGGCCACCCTTTGTTTAGGATGGTTGATCTGCCCGCTTGAAAGTCTGCTCTCTGATCCTTGTCAGCTGTTTGATCAGGGCTCTGGCTGTGTCTGATGGATGATGGGATCTTGTGCCATGGTCTGCTCTTTAGGCGCAGTGCGATGCAGTCTTGGAAGGCCAGGCTGCTGTGTTGTCTGGGGGGTGATTGCTTCTTGTCACAGTTGTTCATATTATTGGGAGCAAGAAGGAGAGCAACTAACGTAATCCTGAGGGACAGTGTGGGGCGGTCATACGTGCTGTTGTGTTTCCCAGGACAGAGCAGAAGTTTGCGGATCACATGAAGGAGAAAAGTGAGGCCAGCAGTGAGTTTGCAAAGAAGAAGTCGATCCTGGAGCAGAGGCAGTACCTGCCCATCTTTGCGGTGCAGCAGGAGCTTCTCACCATCATCAGGTAATGGCCCCAGGCCCCGTGCCCAGTGAGGGGCTTCTAATGGGGACGGGAAGTATTTATTTCCCCTAGTGGGTTGGCTTAGGTTGTGCCACATGAAGAAAGATGACCTTCTTCCTTCAGTGCTTCAGGTTCAGCTTGGCTGTGCCCCGACATTTCATGTGGTAGCTTTTTTTTTCTTTCAGATTTATTTATTAATTATATATATAGCATCTGCCTGCATGTATCTCTGCACACCAGAAGAGGGCACCAGGTCTTATTACAGGTGGTTGTGAGCCACCATGTGGTTGTTGGTAATTGAACTCAGGACCTCTGGAAGAACAGTCAGTGCTCTTAACCTCTGAGCCATCTCTCAGCCCTGTGGTAGCTTCTTAAGAGGCTGGTTTTTGGTGAAATTCTCTCTGGTCAAGCATGCTTCTTGGAGAGCGAGGCGTTACCAGAGGCAGCAAGGCTTCTTAAGGAGTTTTCTCAAGATTGGCTTTCCACTCAGGCTGCTCAGTGTTTTGCTTGCTCTTCCTTGTAGAGATAACAGCATTGTGATTGTGGTTGGGGAGACAGGGAGCGGCAAGACCACTCAGCTGACCCAGTACTTGCATGAAGATGGTTACACGGACTATGGGATGATCGGGTGTACCCAGCCCCGGCGTGTGGCTGCCATGTCAGTGGCCAAGAGAGTCAGTGAAGAGATGGGGGGGAACCTTGGTGAAGAGGTGAGTGGGATGAAGTCTGAGCTATGTAGCTTTTTCCTCATAGCTTCTGCCATTTGTGCCAGAGGCCGTGGGCTGCTTAAGCTGGACCCCGGTGTGCAGGGGCTAGCAGTGAGCAGTGGCTGCTCTCTGAGCTATGTCTCGGACCCCCAGGTGGGCTATGCCATTCGTTTTGAAGACTGCACTTCTGAAAACACCTTGATCAAATACATGACTGATGGGATCCTGCTCCGGGAGTCCCTCCGGGAGGCTGACCTGGACCACTACAGTGCTATCATCATGGACGAGGCCCATGAACGGTCCCTCAACACCGACGTGCTCTTTGGGCTGCTCCGGGAGGTAAGGGCTCTGGGGTCTGTTCCTTCTTGTAGCTGAGGTCCTCCAGGAGAGTTCTTCTGAAGCTCCCATGTCACCTGGTCAGCTGCTGGCACCTTTCTGTTCATGTTGTAGCTCCATCATTTAGGATTGGTAACCTAATGCACGTTTGCCAGCTCTGGCTTCTGCTTTCCTTGTGGTAACAAGTGGAGACTGGACGTCCCAAGCCCACAGGAACCCCTGTTGACCCCTTCTCTTAGGTTGTGGCTCGACGTTCAGACCTGAAGCTCATTGTCACATCAGCTACTATGGATGCAGAAAAATTTGCTGCCTTTTTTGGGAATGTACCCATTTTCCACATCCCTGGGCGTACCTTTCCTGTTGACATCCTCTTCAGCAAGGTACGGAGGCCTCTGTCCTTTGGCATGCTCTGATGAAAAGGCAGCTGGAGGAGGTGGGGTGCAGATTTGGGGAAGCTGTAGTCAGTGCCATGAGGCAGATGGGGCAGCCTGCAGCTCCGGAGCTCAGGTGTACATAGACCTGCGCTCTGAGGAAGGTTTTATGCCCTTGTTTCTGGACTAAGGAGCCCGGGGAGGAGATACCACCCCTAACTGTAAGGGCCACGGCAGTCAGGCTCCCCCTGGGGGTGGTGTCCCCGAGTCCAGTGCTGCAGCCCAGACAGTGACAGAGCTGTGTGTCCTCTGGAGGTTGCTGCCCTCTGCTGCCATGGTACCCTTCCCACTGCCCTCTGCTGCTGTGCACCCTTCTCACTGCCCTCTGCTGCTGTGCACCCTTCTCACTGCCCTCTGCTGCTGTGCACCCTTCTCACTGCCCTCTGCTGCTGTGCACCCTTCCCACTGCCCTCTGCTGCCATCGCACCCTTCTCACTGCCCTCTGCTGCTGTGCACCCTTCTCACTGCCCTCTGCTGCTGTGCACCCTTCTCACTGCCCTCTGCTGCTGTGCACCCTTCTCACTGCCCTCTGCTGGTGTTGCAGACCCCACAGGAAGATTACGTGGAGGCTGCGGTGAAGCAGTCCTTGCAGGTACACCTGTCTGGGGCCCCTGGGGACATCCTTATTTTCATGCCTGGCCAAGAGGACATTGAGGTGAGTGCTTTGGCCACCACTGGGGTAGATGGGTGAAACCTATGCTTGAGAATTTGGGCCTCCAAGGTCTCATGATTTCTCCTGTGCCTTAGGTGACCTCTGACCAGATTGTGGAGCACCTGGAAGAACTGGAGAACGCTCCTGCCTTGGCCGTGCTGCCCATCTACTCCCAGTTGCCTTCTGACCTCCAGGCCAAAATCTTCCAGAAGGTGTGATGGGGGACCTTAGGCTTGGGTATCTCCTGGTGTCCCACAAAGGAGGGCAAAAGGAGGGATGTCCCTTTCCTGCAAGAGCAGCTGGGAAGTGTGCTTTTCTTGACTGTTCAGTCTTTCTCTCCCCAAGACTTACTTTTCCTCCTGCATGTCCTGATTGGCCCTAGGCTCCAGATGGTGTCCGGAAGTGTATTGTTGCTACCAACATTGCTGAGACGTCTCTGACTGTGGATGGCATCATGTTTGTTATCGACTCTGGCTACTGCAAGTTAAAGGTAAGGGATGGTGCAGGAGGCAGGATTCTGAGCTTCACCCAGAGGCTCTCAGTCAGGCCCTGGTCCTCTGTCAGGTACACAGGAGAGTGGCAGGGGTGTTAGGTGAACACTGATCTTGCCATGTGTTTGGTTCAGCTAATCCTTGTGTAACTTGATGGTATAGATAATTCAAGTAACTCTGTAGTGGTCACAGAGCTGATATTGATGGAGAAACCTATGAGGCTTTGCTGAGCCTCCTGGCTCTAACGCGACGGCCACTTCCTCTGTGATGAGTACTAACTGGGTTTGCCTTTGTCTCGGGATTGCTTTTCTTTCCCCTCACTCTGTTGTGAATCAGTTCTTTCGTGTCCCCTACTAGGTCTTCAACCCCAGGATTGGGATGGATGCTCTGCAGATTTACCCCATTAGCCAGGCCAACGCCAACCAGAGGTCAGGGAGAGCTGGCAGGACGGGCCCAGGTCAGTGTTTCAGGTAGGAGCCCTGTGCTAGCCTGCTCCCCAGGGCAGTGCTGGGACTACAGACCAGACCCCAGGCACTGCCTGGTGCTGGCCCTCCTTCGAGCTGAGGCTGGTGCTGCTGAGGGCTGCCACTTGGTGGCGCTGATGAGTGGAAGTAGTGGTCTTTCCAGGGATTTCTGCGCTCTGAAGCAGTTCTGTAGGAAGGGACCTGCAGTGAACAGCAGGCCACCTTCCAGAAGGTGGGTCTGAGTAAATGGTGATGCTTTTGTACTTAGCCCGATTATTTTTCTCCCTCTGTTTTGATGGCTAAAAAAATGTGTTAGAAATTCAGCAAATACATACAGATGTTAAGATGGTAAAACCTTGCTATAATTCTAGTCTTAGGCATTGGCTCCCACAAAGATATAGGAAGCTCTAGCAGAAGGGTCAAGGTTAGAAGACAAGGGTTGAGCAGCTAGAAGTGAGTGACTGAGCGAAGTGGGTGGGGCAGGTCCCTGCTTGTAGGGTTGTTGGCTGTTGGGATGACACTCTTGAGTGGTTTCTTCCGACATTCTGTGGGGTGGTTCCTGAGTGTAGCTAGTCCATGTGAGAGGCTGGCAGGCCAGCACAGGGCAGGTGCAGCCCAGTCATTGGCGTCTCCCTGGCAGACTCTACACACAGAGTGCTTACAAGAATGAGCTCCTGACCACCACCGTGCCTGAGATCCAGAGGACCAACCTTGCCAACGTGGTGCTGCTGCTCAAGTCCCTGGGGGTGCAGGACCTGCTGCAGTTCCACTTCATGGACCCGCCCCCGGAGGACAACATGCTCAACTCCATGTACCAGCTCTGGATCCTGGGAGCCCTGGATAACACGGGTGCGTGGCCGCGAGCTGTTGGTACCTCGAGGGACTGGCACGTTTATTCCCTTTCATCCACTGGACACTGCATTTCTGGCTTTGCTCTCCGCTCTCAGGTGGTCTCACTTCCACGGGGCGGCTGATGGTGGAGTTCCCACTGGACCCAGCTCTCTCCAAGATGCTCATCGTGTCTTGTGACATGGGCTGCAGCTCCGAGATCCTGCTCATCGTCTCCATGCTTTCGGTCCCTGCCATCTTCTACAGACCCAAGGTAGGAAGGCAGTGCCGGCTTCTCTCTCTCCCCAGAGTGCTTGAGGGATCATTGGCAGGGAAGTGGGTCTGTGCTCTGTGCTATGGGCATGGAGAGTCTGCCTTTGCTATCTTCCCATAGGGAGAAGTGGAGGAGGTAGGAGGGCTGGGTCAGTAATCCTCACAGTGTTTTGGAAATTTGCAAGACCATTTTTGATCTCATAGTGTGGTTCTGCCTGAGACTAATGTTTTAGTTTATTTTAATATGTTATTTTCATTCTGTATTGGTAGGCATATTGACGTGTGGACAGGTCTAGTGTGAAAATCCTCAGGATATGCCATATGGGTCTGGCCTCTCCATGTCTGTATTTAAAGGTTCCTGTTTCTTTTCCTAGGGCAGAGAGGAGGAGAGCGACCAAATCCGGGAGAAGTTTGCTGTCCCTGAAAGTGACCATCTGACCTACCTGAACGTCTACCTGCAGTGGAAGAACAATAACTACTCTACCATCTGGTGCAATGACCATTTCATCCATGCCAAGGCCATGCGGAAGGTGGGGTGGCAGCCCAGAGGGGCATGGTCTGGAGGAAGGGGTGACGTGGAGAGGAAGAGCTCCATCCTGTCTTGCCTGTGTCCTGCTCTAGGTCCGGGAGGTGCGTGCTCAGCTCAAGGATATCATGGTGCAACAGCGGATGAGCCTGGCCTCATGTGGCACCGACTGGGACATTGTCAGAAAGTGTATCTGTGCTGCCTATTTCCACCAGGCAGCCAAGCTCAAGGTGAGCCAAGGGGCCACAGAGCTCTGGCCCCTCTCTTGACACCTATGTGTAGGCAAAGTGTTTTCTCATGTAGGCTGTGGATCTGGGCTTCCCCTAAGCTTGTGTCAAGACTGTGTTGGTGATGTGGCCACCTGTTTTCTCGTCTAGGGGATTGGGGAGTATGTGAACATCCGCACAGGGATGCCCTGCCACTTACACCCCACCAGCTCCCTCTTTGGAATGGGCTACACCCCCGACTACATTGTTTATCACGAGCTGGTCATGACCACCAAGGTGAGTCTCGCCCAAGGAGTTTGATACTGGGGCCCACTGGCTGGAACTAGGCCTTTGCAACCCTCTACTGCCTGTGTAGAGCCCTGGAGACTTGAGGCACCTGTTTTTTTCTCTGCAGGGCCTTTCAAGCTGCATTTCAGCTTGGGGTTCTTGTGGGAGTATTATCAGGTTAACTTGTAAGAGTATGGTGACCTCAGCTGTGCCAGAGGATTACCCCCTGCTGGTGGCTGGCAAGAAGCTATCAGGGCCTTTCTGTATGCCTGGGTTTTCCTGTTGGATGCTCGGGCCTCTTTTCTCAAGCATAGGGGACTGCGGTTGGAGAAGGAATGACGATTCTGGTGTCCCTTACATTTTCCAGACTTACAGGGCTAGCAGGAGGACCCTTCTCTTGTGGCTTCTTGTCATGAAATCACACTAGGAAGCACATGACTCCCTTGTGACCTCTCCCTTGTTGCTCTTCTGCCCACAGGAGTACATGCAGTGCGTGACTGCTGTGGATGGAGAGTGGCTGGCGGAGCTGGGTCCAATGTTCTACAGTGTGAAGCAGGCAGGCAAATCTCGGCAGGTAAGTGTCCTGTGCTTCTGGGGAGGTGCTATTTGCCTGCGGTAAAGATTTTCTTTCTGCCTGCTATAAAAGTCTTGTCATCCTTTGACCCCTTACTTCTCTCCGCAAATGTAAAAGCTGGGACCCAGCCAACCTCCCTGTCTGGTATTCTGCACTCCTCCAGTTGGTTTGTTGGCTGGGTGGTTTTTACTTTGTAAACATATTCAAAAGCTTCAAATACTCATAAAACTATACAAAATACTATAAAAAAGTCACTGTAACTATAACTAGCTAAATCTCTTTTTCTGTAATTGACATGTCTTATTTTATTTATTTTTACCTACTCCCTCCTTATCCCTTTTCCTCCTAGAACACTTTAAAGTGTGCCTCCAGAGATTGTTAGTTCATCCTTAAGTACTTAAGGATGAGTAGGACTTACTTCAACAGCATCGCCTCTGTGCCAGTGTCATTCCTAACAGTTAATCTTTAGTGTCACCAGAGTCTCCAGTTCCTAACCAGAGTTTCCCATTTATCAGCAATAACATCTCACGATTGATTTACTTGAATTAGGACGGAGCATTGCAGGGGTGGTTATATGTGTTAATACCTTCGTTCTGATACAGGATCTGCTTTATCGTTTCATGACATCGATTTATTGGAGCAGTTGTCGTCTGTCCCATAGAATTGTTCTGTAGTGTGCATTTGGCTGATCACTTCTTTCAGTGGTGGCTCACTTGTGTGTCTGCCGTGTGTACTTTGGTAGCTAACGGCCTGTTGGTTCTGGCTCACCTGTGATGCTCAGGTGCATCTATGGTCCTGGTTGTGTCGGCTCACCTCTGTTCTTCCCTCCACCCACGACTCCATCTCAAGGGCTTGCTGTGTACTAATGAACAACGCTTTGGTCTGTTATTTAGGGGTGCAAATGTGGCTCTGCTTTTGTATGCCTGCTTTGTCACGTAATTATCTCTACACGGGGACAACACAGCTTCCTTTCTAGCCACATGACAGTGTCTTCATGATCTCCGTGGGCCTCCTGGCATGGTTGTGAATTTGATTAGAAGAACGTGTACTGGGCTGTGGTTGTAGTTCAGTAGTAAACCACTAGCATTCACTAGCATCCAGTCTTCAGTACTGCCAGGAGAAGAAAGAGAAACCTTGTCTTGAGGTGGCCTTGGCAGTTCTTGGGGATGGGGAGGTTTAGTGGGTGAGAGTGTTTGCTATATAAGCATGAGGACTGAAGTTCAAATCCCCAGCACTGTATAGAAAAAGCTGGGAGTAAGTCAGGTGGTGGTGCACGCCTTTAATCCCAGCACTCGGGAGGCAGAGGCAGGCGGATCTCTGTGAGTTCGAGACCAACCTGGTCTACAAGAGCTAGCTCCAGGACAGGCTCCAAAGCTACAGAGAAACCCTTTCTCAAAAAACCAAAAAAAAAAAAAAAAAAAAAAAAAAAAAAAAAAAAAAAAAAAAAAGGAAAAAAAAAAAAAGAAAAAGCTGGGAGTAGCCATGCATGTCTATAACTCCATTATTGGAGGCTCGCCAGCCAGCTTAGCTGAGGGTAAGCCTTGGTGAACTTGAGACTCAGTGAGAGATCATGTTTCATGGGAATAACGTGGAGAGCAACCAACAACCACCATCCTCCCTCTGGCTTGTGCATGGGTTTATCCAACTACATATGTGTACACACACATATACACACACACACACACACGAGAAAAGAATGTCAGTACTTACTGGCTTATGCGGAGAACTGAGGGGTGACTGGCTAAGACTGGACTATCCAGTGTCGTGAGTATTTACAAAAAGTCCTGAGCTGTAGAAGGAAAGGTACCCTTGGTGCTGGGACATAGAGCTACACAGGCCTGGGTTCTTAGAGGTGGCCCCAAGCACAGATGCGGCCTCTACAGCTCTTCCCTCTGTCTTTTCCTAGGAGAATCGTCGTCGGGCTAAAGAAGAAGCCTCTGCCATGGAGGAGGAGATGGCCCTGGCCGAGGAGCAGCTGCGTGCGCGGCGGCAGGAGCAGGAGAAGCGTAGCCCACTGGGTAGTGTCAGGTGAGGCTTGGCCTTAGGGAACCACTCAGGGCCCCAGGCAGGTACTAGGTCGGGCTTTAAGAGAAGTTGTCACTGTAAAGGGGAAATTGGTGCAGAAGTGGCTTTGTGCTGAGTGGTCACCTGTAGAGGTAGTAGTTGGACAACTTGAAGGGACAACTTGGAACTGTCCACTGCAGTTCTTGGTCATCAGCCTTTAGATTTAGAGCTCAAAGAGAGCTGGAGTCTTTGGGATGGATCCTACAGCCTTATTGTCAGGCAAGGGGAGGAAAAAAATTAGCAGACAGGCTGGGCAGTGGCGCACACCTTTAATCCCAGCGCTCAGGAGGCAGAGGCAGGTGGATCTCTGTGAGCTTGAGGCCAGCCTGGTCTACAGAGTGAGTTCCAGGACAGGCTCCAAAGCTGCAGAGAAACTCTGTCTCGAAAAACCAGAAAAAAAACATAAACAAAAAAAATCCCAAAATAGCAGGCAGAAGAGCGTGTACTTGTGCTGCTGTAATGCCTGGAGTTGGCGTGAGCGTGGCAGCGAGGGCACTGGTCTGTCCTCACTTCACCCAGCACCAGCGAGTTTCCTCTTTAAATATGGGGTTCCCATGGACTTGCTCTGCTTTCTGGAGAATTCCGGGACTAAGGACAGAGTTTGGTAAATAGGTTTATTATTGAAAGTGAACGAAATCAGCCCAAGGGAGAGGTGTGTGGAAGGAGGGGTGAGTGGGTCCTAAGGGGAAGGCTGCCCTCCTGGCACTGGATTTGTGACAGTATGTCCTCACAGTTTTTGATAGGCACACTCCAGTGAAGTTTTTATGGTTTTTAACTGAGTCCTATGACATTGACACAGGTGGTTGAATCATCGCATTGATGGTTGAACTCAGCCTCTGGTCCTCTCCCCCACCCCACCCTCCTGGGCTTAGGCTGGTCAGAGCTTCAACTCTCAGCACCTGACTGATCTTTTTGGCCAGTTCAGCCAGCTCCATTTTACTCCAGGTGAACACAAACTATCAGGAGTGTTCTGAGGATCCTTTGTGAGTAGCAGAGATGCCCTGGTCACTTGGCTAATTCCTCCAGGAACTGGGGCCAAGGACAAATGCAGGTGGTGACCTTCTTATCTGGGGATCACAAAAGGAGTTTTCTAAAGATCCATTGTGAATGTTCCTTAATAGATGTCAGAGTGGAGTGACTTCGTTTTCTATCCTCATTGGAGATGGGGAAGCAAGGGATAGAGTGTGTTATGGATGAGCTCCTTCAGCCTTGAAGCTGCTATGCATTGGGTCAGAAACAGCAAGGCCTTGAGGCCTTTAGTCCTTTTGGGTCCCTGCTCAGAGAGAAGCACTGTTCCCTACCTCCTCTTTCTGTGTATCCAGGTCCACGAAGATCTACACTCCAGGTCGGAAAGAGCAGGGGGAGCCCATGACACCTCGCCGCACACCAGCCCGCTTTGGACTGTGAGCTGAGGCTGTTAGGAGAGGCCGGCAGCCAGGTACTGAGCTCTAAGCTCTCCAGCCACAGTGCCCTACGGACACAGACACGGCTTTCATCAGTGTGTTCATCTAGTCTGGTGCCGTTCCTGCTGAGCCAGGCTTTGCCACGGGGAAGAGACGCTCCTGATGCAGGGCTGGGCAGGAACAGACTGCAGAGTGTATAAGCAGCTGCTTGAGCAGCAGGAGGTGGCTGGGCCATCACGTCCACACAGCCTGTCCCCGGGACACTTGGCTTAAAGTCACTTGCTGGGACTGAATCTTTTTTAATCCTTGTGTAAAGTAGCAAGATAGAGGAAGAGGCACTTGTAATTTGGTTATCACCAGGGATTTGGAAATAAATATATTATTTGTAAAATGTGATTGCATTTTTAATTTCCTTTCTCTTTTCCCTGCTCTTATCACTACAATAGGAACAGGAGAGGCAGATCCCTTGTCCTTTCTGTCCTTGGATAGATCTTTCTAGAACCTTAGCTCTGCTCTCTGTACATTTTGCTGATGGGGAGGCTTTCCTGGGGGCATGTGTACACATGTTCATGTGCTTATGTGCATATATGTGTGAGTGTGCATGCCCATGGGCATGTGTGAGGAGGTCAGAGATGTTTGGTATCTTATTTTTTCATGGATGCTGGGAATCTCAACCCATGTCTTAATTCTCATGTGGTGAGCATTTCACTACTGAGCCACCTTCTTAGCCTATAGGCAGAGACTCATAGAGGAGGCGTTGACTGAATGGGACCCAGCTTAGGTGTAGGGACTTGAGAGTGGCTCAGGGCATCCAACACAGGACAGGCCGAGCTCTGAATACCAGCTGTTTCTGGGGCTGGTAGGCAATGGTGAGGCCTTGCTGGCCTACTAATGGGAGGGAGGGGAACAGGGGCTTGGTTTAGCCTTTCCAGGGTGGTGGTGGGGGGTGACTTCTTTAAAGAGGCACATGCTGTTTAGAGAATTCAACCTGCTTGCTTGGGAAATCTAGTCTTGGCCGGGGTGGGGAGTCCAGAAGAAGGTGGCTCAGTAGGGGATCCATTTACACGTTCAGGTTCAGGACATACAGTGGTATAGGGAGAGTGGAGTCTAACTGATAAGGTTTATGGCTGATAAGTGGAGACTGTGGGCACAAAGCCCCTTTAGATGAGAGATGCTCTTTTAGATGAGAGAAACAGAGTATTAAGAAAACTATGGGTCTGATGCAGCTTAATTTAAAAGTAAGGAACGCCTGGCCAAGGGCACAGGTGCCACAAGCAGCATAGATAGCCTCCTGTTCCCGCAGGTCTGCCCGACTGCATTCCCAGTGTAGGGTTTCCCACATATAAAATACGATCTGTGAATAGATGTAATTAGTAGTCAGTCCTCTCCATCTCCCTTACTAAGGCAGGGTCTCTCTTGTCCTGCCATGTGTGTTCCAGGCTGGCCCACGAGCTCCCTGGTGAGCCTTTGTCTGCCTTCCATCATGCTGTAGGAATGCTGGGATTACCTCTGGCTGCCACCACATCCGGCGTTTTTACGTCGGTTCCAGGAATGGAATTCAGGTATCTAGGTTTGCTCAGCAAGCACTGTAACCTGCTCGGTTAGTTGCCGTTCGGTTGCTGCGACTAAAATACCATTACCAAGGCCACATCAAGAAGAGTTTGTTTGAGGGATCAGAGACCATCATAGGCGGAAGTATAGCAGCACGTGGTAGACGTGGTGGCAGGAGCAGGAAGTTGAGGTCATGTCTTTAAATGTAAGTGGGAAATAGAGCAAGCAGGAAGTGGGATGAGGTTATTAATTCTCAGAGCCCACCCCAAGTGACATACTTTCTCCAGCAAGGTGGCACTTCCTGGACTTCCCCAAGCAGTGCCAGCAACTAGGGACAGATTGTTCAAATATCTGGGCCTATGGGGGACATTCTTATTTAAACTGCTACACCTGCTGAGCCATCTTGCCAGCTCTCCTCTCTAATCTGGGTATCTTTTATTTCTTTTTCCCACCTAAGCACTCTGGCTCCAATTACTAGAACTGTGTGAAATACGAGAGGCACAGGTGGGCATCCTTGTTCTCAATCTCAGAGAAAACCCGTTAGCTTTGACCGCGAAGCTGTGGGTTTACAAAATCTATTTCCTCAACCATTTCTTTTCCGTAGCAGATCCTAAGTGGTTTTGTAGAGACTCTTAGTGTCCCTGTCTTTCTCCAGCATTCTCTAAGTCTCTCCTCTCTGCCTAGATGGATCTTCCACCTGCCTGAGCTCTCACAGCAAGGTGACCGGGTGCAACAGTAAAAACGTTTCTATCTCCTTGCTTCCCACAATGCATCTCTGCTTTGATCTGATATAATCACCCCCACAGAGAGTGAGAGACAGCTTTGAATAACTATGTGACATTCACAGTATCCAGAGGTTGCAATTTTGACTGACTTATATGAACTCTCTTCTTGAAATATGGAGATAAGCCCATCTTTTTAATAGACTGGACTGTGGACTTTCAGGGTATTGAACTTGGGTTTGAATATAGGGTCAGTACTTAAGACTAGGATGTAGGTCTTGTTGGTATCAGGTGTTACCAACCTGATACCAAACTTTTTTTTTTTTTTGGTTTCTCACAGAGATCCGCCTGCCTCTGCCTACTCAGTGCTGGGATTAAAGACGTGTGCCACCACTGCCCGGCTGATACCAAGCTATTCTAAGCCAAGTTGGGGACAAAGTCAGAAGACCTTTAGCAGATGGACATCAAACACCACAAGAGATGTTTCCAGAGCTATGCAGTACCCACTTCTCTCTGCACACAGGAGCTTAACCCTCCTGCATCCTGGCAAGGCTGAAACGTCATGATGAGTAGTGTGTTTTCTTGGCCTTGGTTTGGCTGAGCGGGAGGCAAGAGTATCTGAGAACCATTGCCCGCCAGTGTGCCTCTTCCCTCTTCCCACCTTCTCAGAAGTGCAAGCTCTTCCCTGTCTTCCTCTTATTTTACCCGGGTAGCTATTTGTCTCTATTTCCTATAGACTGGAAATATAAATTCCAGACATGCACTCCGCTTAACAAAATCCTACCACAATAAAGTGGTTTAGCTGTCCTTGGAGTTTGTTATAATGGAATTTTCCTTGTATTGCCCTGGCTGGGGAGAAAAGTAAACTTGTTAAAAGGAGGAATGTAATATGGCAGCCAGGAGGAAGCAGATGGTGTGCCCACCCTTCCCCACTTGGAAAAATGCATCACTTATTTCTCGTACTTTCTTTTCGTCCTAGAATTGTTTCCCTTTTTTGGGGGAAAAAAAGCTTTCTAGATTTTTTTTTTTTAAATTCCAGACAGACATTAAGGTGTGTGTGTGGGGGGGGCTAATTCCTTCTTGTTGGTTTAAAAACCTAGTCCAAGTAACCCAAAGGCTGGCTTTGCAACCCTTTCTCCTACAGAAGTAAAGGGACCAGAACGTTTAGGCATCTGGCGAACAACGGGCATGAGCAGGTTGCTGGGGATGGGCAGTGCAGAGATACCAGGAGCTCATGGAAGCTGTGTGGTCTGGGTCTTTATTTCAGAGTGTGGGCCTGGAGGTGGGAGTAGGGTATCAGAACTCACTCCACTTCAGGAAGTAGACAACTCAGTAAAGCAATAACGTCTTGTAAACCATACAGGGGCCTTGATGGATGACTGTAGGAGCCGATACCAGTCAAGAAGGAGGGGCGGGAACTCGCTGTCCTCTGCAAATGTGTAGGGATGGGGCTGAGGGCGAGGAGCCGAGTCTAGCAGTATGAGGAGCCTGGGGGAAGAGGGAAGAAACGAAAGCTTTAGTTTGAGGCGAAATTAACGAGTGACTTCTTGAGGACCAGCATCATGGCTGGGCCAGTGTCATGGCCAGATAGCTCTGTTGTAGGCTGACAGCCCCCTTATGGGGTTTCATGGAATAAAAAGGTAGTAGGCATAGGTCTGGACTGAGTGGAGGGCTGGGATACTCAGTCTGTGGGGTGTCCAGCCACATAACAGAAGGAAGAAGTCTATCCTTCCCTTCCCTCTTTTCCCTTCACCCTACAATGGGACTGAGTCAGGAGGGGACAGATCTGTGATGTGAGGTACTGGGGTATCACCAAAATTCTCAGATCTGAGGGATGGTAATTTGTCTCCATCTACAGGTGTGGAAGGAATGATCACTATGAATGAAGGTCTCTAGTAATCTGGTTTTTTTTTTCCCTGTATGAATTCTAATCCAGTGTATATTTGGAGAATGATGTCACAATATTGCTGTTTTGGTTTATGGGTCAAAGAAAGGAGACATTACAGCAGCAGAGAGCAAGTGGCCCACGTACCTAAGCAGTGGGGTGCCCCGATGTAATTGGTGATGTCCGTTTTCGGTGTCACGTCCTGGGATATTCCTCTCCAGCCCAGTGGATTGCAAATTTTCCCCTTTTGGGAGGGTTCCAGTTTGCAGGGGCCGAGGGCTTTGGCACAGATCCTCGCGTTTCCAGTCTTTAACTTCTTTTCTATCTCATTCTTCAGCTTTTTGTTTTCCTGCTGCAGATGGACCATTACGTTGTGGAGCTGGCTGTGGGAAGGAGAGGAACGTGAGGAGGGGCAGGTGGCTGTTTGATCTGTTTGCAGTGCTTGGCTCCTCACTGGAAAGAACCCAGAGGGTGTCGCAGGAGAGGGCTGAGGATTCTCACGTTTACCCTGTGCAAATGGAGGTTAGCCCATCTGAGTCCCATGGAAGCAGCTCAGGCCTGGGGGTGAGGAAGACCTAGAAAGAAAAACCCACTCTGTCCGTTCTGGGCCTTTGTCTACGTTTTTGATGGGGACAATTAAACCTGCCTTGTCTGGGGTTCATGGAAGGATTCAGTTTGACAAACGATGGAAATCTGATAGACGAACCAGAAGACTGATCCGGGAAGTTCTGTGTATGCTCATAGCTTTGTCTGGGAAATGCACTCAGCCAAAGCTAACACCCTAATTCTCTCTGCTCTTCTTTCTGAAGAGTAGAGAGTACAGGGTTCCTACTCTGTAGAGAACATGGCCAAATTTTTTCTTCCCATTTTACAGATGAGTTGGTGGAGGCAGGGGTATAGGGCAGAGGAAAGATAATTTAGTGTCTTCTCATGACTCAATAGATGGCAGCTATTATCAACCTATGGATTTCTCCTAACAAGTCTTGAGAGCAGCGGATGATGGAAGATCTATGGGGACAGGGGAAGACACTCAGCCTCCTGGACCATTTCTCTCCTCCTACAAATGCCTCTGTCACTACAGAGAGACCCTGGCTTGATGCTTCAACTTAGAATATTTTTGACTTTATAACGATGTGACAATGATATACATTCAATAGGAAACTGTACTTTGAATTTGGACTTTTTTCTCAGACAGGCAGGATGTGGCCTAGGCTTCTTGGGAGATGCTGGGAAATGATCATGACTTCAGCTTCCGGTTAGCCACAGCCACTGCTCTATGGGCCACTATGGGGCTAAGCTGCTACGGGAGGAAATTAGGAGCAGTAAATGCATGCTTGGCCAGATAATATTTCCAACTTACCACGGAGTTATCTAGACACGGCCTCACCTTAAGTCAAGGAGAGCCTTGTATTCTCAGCTCATGAAGTCTCAGGAAGATTAAATAAGTCAATGTGTGCAGAACACTTAGAACTCTGCTTTCCACATGCTGAATAACAGATATTAGTTGGGCTAATGTTGTTATTATTTATTATTAAAAGATGGTTTTCCTCAGATAAGACCAAGGAAGTTCAAGGATGAGCATCTGGTGAGACGGCTCTTTCTGGAACTTGGTAAAATATAAGGAAAAGCCTGGAGTTACCTGTTACTTTATAATTTTTTTGGCCGTCCTAGGGATTGAGCCTAGGGCCTTGCTCAAACCATACAAGCATTCCACCACTGGACTATATCCCTTACCTTTTTCTTCCAATTTACATTTTTTTGAGACAGGGTCTCATTAAATTGTCCAGGCTGGCCTTGACTAGGTTTATAGCCCAGGTAGGCCTTGAACTTATGGTGGTCTGTGCTACTGGGTATGGGCTTTTAAGCTGTTTTGTTTTTGTTTTTGTTTTTTTTTTTAATTATTTTCATAGAATGTTTTTTCCGTTAGAAAGTATCATGGTCCTTTTTGGAAGCAATCGCGTGATGGGATGGATCCTCAGCCTCTTTTGGTCACATCCTTTACCCACTTGTTCTCTGGAGATCCGGCCTCTTCTTCTGTGGTCCTGCAGTCCATGTGCCTCTGGGCAGGAAGCCAGGTCTGCTATGGCCTCCATTCCCTGGCTCTCTGTCCTTCTCTTATGTCAGTGTATCTCCCGTCTTGTAGATCCCACACAGCCCAGCCCACTCCAGGTCTTACATCCCACACAGCCCAGCCCACTCCAGGTCTTACATCCCACACAGCCCAGCCTACTCCAGGTCTTACGTCCCACACAGCCCAGCCCACTCCAGGTCTTGGTTTCTTATTCTCCAAGTCACAGCTCTGTTCTCCCCTTCAATTCCTGATCCGGCTTAAAGTCAAAGCCCAGGACAGAGCTCACTCCCGGGAGCCACACATGGATGCTAGGCGTGCAGAGACACTGACATCCTCAGTCTTCTCAGCAGAGTTTGAGGCAACTGCTGCTTGGCCAACGTTATCACAAGCAAGCCCTCTCCAGACCCTCCTAGAATGCCAAACTTGGCAGTTTCTGTGTCCCTGGAAAAAGCTTGGGAACACTGTCCTAGGCCCTGGCTAAAAGATTCTACCTTTAGACAGCCCTTTCTTCACCTCTGTCCTCTGACTTCCTGTAGTCCCAGGCCTCACTCTCAGCGGGCAGACCTTTGACCAGGTGGTGAAGCGGGATCACGAGGGAGGGACAGGAGCCCCGGTTTCCTGGGGACCAGGTGAAGTAGAGGAACCTTTAACCTGGACTTCCCACCCTGAACTGTTCCACAGAGAGCCATGGTTTCCATGCTCCTTCGTTCATAGACCTCTGCTATAGCCACTCGGTCCCTACCCACAGCCTGCCAGCCTGTGCCCACTCCAATGCTCTTGGCCTCTGAAATCACAGGTGAGTGGAGGTGGGAGGTTTCGTTCCCTCACTGTGCGGCTTTTGAGGGAGAGAATGACGGTCCAGCGCAGTCACGTGACATACCAGTGTTGCATAGGAACTGTTTCAGGTCTCAGGGTCCTTCCAGATGGTTCCTGTTGTTCTGGGGGCTAGTCCCCATACAGAATGTAAATCAGCCCGGAGTGGTCCCAAGAGGCAACAGTACAGGGAGGACAACTTACTCCTTTTCTCCGGTCAGCTTGGCGATGTATTTCACCTGTTCTCGCAGCTTGTTTCCCAGTTTCTCATTGGCAATCCTGTAAAAAAACACAGGGGAAGAATGGCTCTTCCCTAAATGGGTGAGAAGTTGACCCATGGGCACTGGTCCTTCCCAGCAGGGTTTCTGCTTGTTCCTTGGCCCCCATCACTTTGTCCCTAAGCGAGAGCCTTGTGAGTCCTTGACAGCTGAAGACTCCCATTTCAAAGGGATGGGTTCAAGGCATCCACCCGAGGCTGGATCCCAGCTTGGGAACAGCTCAGTGAAGTATGCCTTGCCTCTGATGTGGCTCTGTCCCTGTGTGGCAGGCTTTGCAAACCTGCCCGGAGGGGTGAGACCCCTCTGATTCCCAACTCTTGTGGGTGGCTGAGTTCTTGGGCAGGCATGTTTAGTTACTGTGGCTCTCAGCTCATCCCGGCCTGGGGACCCACCCTACTTTTGTTGGCGACACTTACTTCTGCTCCTTTGCCCACTGTTCCATGTTGCACATAATCTGATCATTCTCCCGGTGGAGCCTGCAGGCCTCTTTGGTTGTCCTTGGGGGCAGGCAGCATGGCTTTGCATACGAGAAGAAAATGAGACTGTAAGGGACGGGGACACCAATGGCCACCTCCCTCCCCCAAATCTGGATTCTTCTTTCTGAGAGAAAAAAAAAAATCAACTCTGCTGCCCAACTTGAGGCCAGAGTTGCCACGTTCATGACCTTCCTTCCACACAGTGGTGACAACGCCTGAGGGGCACCATTCAGCACAGACACGGTAGACCCATACACTCACCGTGGTGATTCTCAGACTAATGGCAGTGAAGTGACTTGTTTTAAAACAGTATTCTGAGCTGATGTCACCACAAAGGGAGGAATCGGGAGAAAGGCGTTTCTTTTTAATTTGAACAAGGGCCCTGGGGCTACCCTAAGATGTCTCAAGCCTTCATGCCATGAATGGCACTTATTGGGATGCTGGAAGTGAGGGCATATCTCAAAGACTGCTTAACACGTTGGATGACAGAACCTGGCAGGATGTACCTGGGAGAGGGAGAGCTAGGGCTTGTGAGTGGCGGCCGATGGACCTGAGGCTTTGCTGAGAGTCTTGGTCAATATCTATCAACAAAACCACAGGAAAACAGCTGAGTTGAGAGGTGGCTGGAAGTATCCAGATTCTGCTTCCTGTAGAATAGTGTGTGTGTGTGTGTGTGTGTGTGTGTGTGTGTGTGTGTGTCTTCCTTGTTCCTGGCATCCCCAACGACTCCCCAGTCAGGAGGGGTGGAGAACAAGTGACAGAGTCCAAACAGTGCCCACCTCTTTCTCATCCGCAAGGAGGTTCTCTTTCAGGGTAGCCATTTCTTCCTGGAATTTCCGGAGCTGTGTCTCCTTAGCTGCCAGCATCTTGAGGTCACTCTGATGCTGCTTCTGCCACTGCAACACCTGGTTGCTCATCTCTTCTAGTTTCTTATCAAAGGTGTGCACCTGCTCGGGAGTGCAAAGTGAGGGAGTGGGCAGGGGTGGGCCCAGACAAGGTGGAGGGTGTACCCTCTTCACTGGAAGTGTGGTTTGGAGTGTCTGTGCCTTTTATTTTCAGTGACCAGCAGAGGGCGCCCCTACTCCGACCTTCTGGCCTGCCTGTCATTCCAGAAGCAGAGGTGGAGTGAACCTCCCAGCCAAAGGGTCTGGTTGAGTGCTAATAATTCTGTGCTCAAAAGGTGACCTTGTGGACCTCTAAGAGGAAGACAGCCTGAGCCCCCAGCCTCTCACCTCTAGCTCACTCTGCTGGTGGAAGCCCTGTAGCTTTTTTAACTCCACGTTGAGCTTTTTCATCCTTTCCTCATAAGCTATGATTTCATCCTCCAGCTGCGCCTTCCTCTCTTGGGTCTGTTGCAAGCTGCGCTGCAGGCTCTTTGTCTCGGAGGTCGCATGAGTGAGCTTCCGGCAAAGACAGAGTGCATTAGAGTGGCCACCAGGGCCCTTGACCTTCTCTACCGAGTCTTTAGTGCAGAAGGTTCCAGGCCCTCCCTGTCCTCTGCCCACGGTGGTGCTGGTGTTCCAAAGGGGTGGAGAGAGACAGAGGTTGGCTTTCTGCACCACCCTCCAGGGTTTTTATTTCCCTCTTCCATTTCCTTTCTTTCTACACGTATCCACTGATCTGCAGAAGATGCATGGATTTCCCTGACAACCCAGGCTTTGGGACAAACCCTGTCCCCGAATCACTCGTGAGTGGGAAGACTTGTTAGACAATGCCATCTCTGCCACCTCACAACGAATACAAGGACAGCAGCATATAAAGCAAAGAGAATGGAGATTTTCATTGTGCAGACACCCCTATCTAGGCAAGGGTTGAGAAGCCCTGAGGAGTGTTAGTCTTTTAAGGAATTGGCTTCTGCCCACTCATCGTCCCTGAATTTCTTTGACTACTTCCTGGGTGAAGAGTGGGTGTGGCCTCACCTTCTCCAGGGCTTGCGTCAGGTCGTCTTGGCAGATGCCCGACTTCCGCAAAACCTCTTCGTAGGTTTCTTTGCTGACCATGTTCTGGAGGTAGTTCTTTTCTTTCTGGATAGCTGAATCCAGCTGTGTCTGCAGAATCATGATGGAGTCTTTCTGGCAGGCTATCTTTAGGGAACAAGAGCATCACGGTCAAGGCTGTTCCCGGCCACAGATGTGTGACTGCAGGAAGTAGACAAGAGTTGGGCTCTCTGCCGTAAGCGCCTGCGTATCTGTGTTCATGCTCATATCTTCATCTCACGGTTAGGAAATGCAGAGCTCTTCCTGAGCTTCCCTGTATCTTTCCAGCCATGTTTTGCTTTCTGGGTACCGTATCTCCAGTAGAAGCAGCCCTGGGACATGCTAACTTCACGGAATATGTTTCACAGGTACAAAGATGTCAGTCTGGGCCAGGGAGGTAGCCCAGTCCACACAGTGCTTGTGAGGACTTGAGTTAGGTTCCTAGAACCTACATTAAAAAGATGAATCTCCGGGCTGGAGAGATGGCTCAGTGGTTAAGAGTACTGGCTGCTCTTTTGGGAGACCTGGGTTCAATTCCCAAAAACATGGTCATCTATAACCATCTGTAACTCCAGTCCTGGGAGATCTGATACCCTTTTCTGGCCTCCACAGGCATTTGATACATAGACATACATGTAGGTAAACCATACATATTCATAGACTTTAAAAAAAAAAGATGCTGGGCATGGCAGTGTGCTCTTGCAATTAATCCCAGTGCTGGGGAGATAGAGACAGGTGCATCTCAGGGACTCAAAGCAGACTAGCCTATTTGGTGATCTCTAAACCACTGGGGGACCCTATCTCAGAAAGAGAAATAGAGACAGATGACCCCTGAGGAGCTACAGCTGAAAGCTGTCCTTTGGTCTCCACGTGCACGCATCCTCATGTCCACGGACACACGTGTGCACCTGTACACACACTAGAACCCAACACCAGGCTGATGGATACGATACATGTCTCTAGTCACCTCTTTCTCCTGTTGCTGTTCCTTCGGGAACAACACATGGCAGTCACACAACAGTCATATAAGAAATGTTAAGCTGTTGGTGGAATGTAAAGTTACATTGTCTCTTTAGAGATTCAAATATTGTATGGTTCAAGGGGCTCTGCTGCACACAACTCTGGCAGCAGTGTGCTTAAAACAACTCTGCGCCTTAGCCTTGGCAGTGAGCGTACTGGGGTGGTTAAAGGCAGTGGAGATGTGGCATCCCAAATCTGGCTCGAGGTCCAGGGTCTGTCACTTATTTCTCAGGCCACAGGCCTTTCTCCACAGACCGGGAACCTTTGCGGCTCTTTCACACAGTGTTGGCGATGGCCAAATAAGATGATGCCTGTGGAAGGGCTTTGCGGTGGGTGCCTCCGTATGGATGGGAATCATTAAGAATAAAATGAGGCATCTCCTTGTAGATTTGAAGTCTGGAACAGAGATCTGTTTCTAAGTCTGGAAGCAGAAGGAAAACCTTCAGAATGTGTGGCCACTAAGCCATCCTTGATTCCTTGCTTTTTCCCAGTCAGTACTTGAGCTAGTCTTCCCCAGAGACAACCTAATAATCTGCACATTTTCCCAAATGGTCTCCTCACATCTACACTCACCCCTCCCCCAGCCCATGTCCACACACTAGTCAGAGTCTCATGTGTCTTGTCTCTGAGGAAATTTTGTCAATAGCCTTTCATTGTTCTTTAAATACAACTCAATTTTAACAGAGGCCGTGAGGTCTTCCTCTACTTATCTTTCCAGCCCTTATCCTATACCAATGTTTTTTATCAATAGATTCCAGTTGCACTGGTTTGATTTCACTTCCGAGATTACTGTAAGTATGTATTTAACAGAGAGATACATGATACACAACCAGGACTCAAACTAGAAACACAAAGATGAGCCAAAATTATGATTACATTTATCATTGCATTAAGGAGAAAGATGGTATTATTATTTTAACAGAAAAAAAAGAAACCCTAGGCACCTGTCGGAATTCAACACCCTGTACTGAACTGACAAACCTCTTAGTAACTGAGAAACTGAAGGCACTAGAGATAAAGGTAGCAAGAAGCCCATAGGGCACATTGTACTGAAGTAGACATTAACAGTAAAGAACAAAATGTCTACTACCGCTGCTGTCCGTCATCATACTGAAGATACTGTCCAATGTGACAAGGCAAGAAAAATAAAACAAGGATAGATACTACAAAGAAATGTTTAGGAACCTTGTTATTTACAAATGATTTATCTACTAAAAATAATCCATAAACTCCTGGAGTTTGAGGATAGTCTGCACTCTATAGTGAGACCCTGACTCAAAGTTCACAAGCCCAGCATGTAAAAGGCCTGAGGCTTGATCCCTAACACTGTATACACACACATACACAAACAGTGAAAATAAACTGAGAGACTATTACAACTTATAAGTAAAATTACTAAGATGTTCAAACAGAAAATTGATATATTTAAATGAATGATGTTCTGCATTAATATTAAAAATAATAAAATACAGTGGGAACATGATATAGTCAAATAAATGGAAAAGTTTTCAATGTATTTCCTTATTTCCAATTAGCAAAAAATTGAAAATAAAATATGGAATATTGGTTAAAGGAATTACATGTTCAGAAAGCAAATCTCAGGCTTTTTCTAATAACTATTTCAATTGATTCAGTGGATCTACCATGTGTATGGGAAATGCTTTTTAAAAAGTTGAATATGTTTACACTCCAAAAAAACCCAAACCTCTCTTACTATCTGAGCAAAGGAATTCCAGGATTGGTGCTCTTACTTCCAAATCTACATGGCTAATTTTTGCCACCAGGCGCATACAGAACATTTAACAGTGTTCCTTCGATGGACGGAGAGTTCTCAGGGAGCAGAATGACTGAGACTTCACGATTTGCCACTCCAGGGGACAAAACTCCGAGAAGGCCAGTACTCGAGATCTGTGCCATCTGAATTTAAAATTAGTCAATATTAATTAAAAGTACAAAGTCAGTTCCTCAGCTCTCCGTGGCAAGATATGCCTAGTGGTCAGCTCAGACTTGTCATTTTTCTGCCACCACAGCGAGGCACAAAGTGCTGTTGGGAAGTTCATCTTAAGCTTTGAATAGTCATAGGATTTCAGATCTTTTTGTATTATGAAAGATTAAGGGATGCCTGGGTTTTCATTTGTAGCTCAAGAGACTTGTCTTCTAAGCACTATATATTTTTTTTCTTGTCCAGAAAGGTATAATATATTCCACTGGGGAAAGCATCACGGTTTGTGCTGGAAAAAAAGGACAGGCTTTAGAGTTGGATGATCCAGGTTCAAACACTGGTTCGTCCCACCGCTTACTAATTAGCGGCCCTGGGATTCGGCCTTTCTTCCCTTTGTAAATGGGGGATCACAGTGATGTATACTTTGTTAAGAGTAAAGCAGATGGAAGGTACGTAGAGAGAGTGGCTGAATTCAAGAGCGGTTCCTAGAATGTCACAGCCCCGCGACTTTCATCTGCATAATGATGGACCGAAATGACCCTCTTCTAGCACCTTTTGTGACTTGCAATCAGTTTTGAGAATATTCCCTCTCAAGTGGCTCCAAACAATTAATTCACTCAGTTCTTTGTCTAATTTCTAATGCTGAAAGACTTGGCGGAAAATTCCAGGAGTTTGGGGTGGGGGCTCCCCCAGTACGAAATGAAACCTGTTACTTAAGGAAGAAAGAGTTTTTCCCCCTCAGGGGCTGTAGCCATCTCCCACCCGTTACAGGACAGAGATGAGCTGCCAGGGCCTCAAGCATAGGCAGCCAAGCCTGAGATGCGAAGTTGGGTCCCCTCTTTGGGGTTGCTGTCTACTCACCTCTATGTTGAGCTCCTGGATGACTTTCTGGGAGCTGTTGTATTTGTTGATGGAGGACTCCAGGTGTGAGGAACGGCAACTGAGCTCCGTCTGCAGATTCTCCTTCTCTTCCTCCAGCTTCCTCAAATGCTCTTTGGCCTGCTCTCCCATTAAACAGTGAAGCCCACCCCCACCACCAGAGCAGGGGGTTAACCTGAGCCTCCTGTCCTTCCTGCCCTCACCTCCTCTCCTCCTCCTCAGGCCTCTTCATCCTCCTGCTGTCTGTTTCCCTTCTCTCCCTCCTCTCCTGAGCCCCCGGGCTGCCTTTCACCTTCTCAGCTCCGGATTCACAGCCTGATCTCTCCAGGTCCCACCCTCTCACCATCTTTTCTTTCTTTTTTGCTTCCTGTCGCAGAGCCTCAATTTCTCCCTCCAGGGCCTTTTCCTGTTCCTTGCTCCTTTTCAGGTGTTCCCGTTTCTCCTCCAGCAACCCTTTTATCTCCTGAAATTCCTCTTCCAGCTTGTTTTTGGTGTTTATTAGCTCTCTTTGCTGAGGGGGAGGAAAAAGGCCAGGCTGCAAGACAATCCTATCCTACTATATGTGGGAAAAGAAATTCAGAAAGTTCTACCCAGGAAAGGGTGGAAACAAACGTGAGGGTTATTTCTTAGCACCCCAACCCCAGCACATTTGGTGGGAATGTTTGCTCTAATGCTCTGTTTAATTCTTTGTTTAACTAAACCAATGTATGGACCCAGTTCCTATAATGTTGACTTTCTTGCCCTCTAGGCCAACTCTTCACATAAAAAACTCTTGGAATAAAGTAAATCTTAGAAGAACACTAAAGGAATATGTGAGAGATCAAAGACTGTCAATTAATGGACAAGAACAGCCCTTCAGTCTTCAGAAGAAGAGCAGTAGAGAGGCTGGGGACACAGGTCAGTGGGCAAGCATTGACTGCAAACAGATGAATGAACCAACAGTGGTTTGAAGGAGAATGTCCCTCATAGGCTCCTACATTTGAACACCTGGTCCCCAGTAGTTGGCACTGTTTGGGATGGGGTGGGGTTAGGAGGTGTGGCCTTGCTGAGGAGAGTATGTCACTAGTGACTGAGTTTTAAGAATTTCAGGCCTTGTCCTATTCCTGCTTTGTGCTTATGGTTCAAGATATAACTTCACAGCATCCTGTTCTAGCCGGCATGCCTACCAATTTCTGTGCCTGCCCCTATGATGGGCTCGAACTGTCTGCAAGGGAAGCCCAAATAAACGCTTTCTTCTGTAAGTTTCCTTGGTTGTGGTGTTTTATTGTAGCAATAGAAAAGCAGTAATACAACTACTTACATTGTCCTCTGGGCGTTTTTAAGCTTAATCCTTGAAAATGCGCATGACCGGCCATGGGAACCTGCCCTGAGTGGCTGGTGTAACAGTCTAACACAAGTTCTGGGAAGTTAATAAAATCTGGCCCCACTTGGCCTTGGGCAGGACAGATAGTGGTAGTAGCTGTCTGCATGCTCTCTTACCTTTTGCTCAGCAGATTTGGCAGAATCCATCAAGTCGCTTATTCTTAGTTCGTCCTCCTTTAGCATCTTCTGGAGCAGCAGCCTCTCATTGTCAGAATTTGTAAGCCTCCGCTGGCCCTCGTAGAGTTCTGAGGTCAGCTCCTCTAACCGTTTCCTGAGCAGGGTGACCACAGACAGGACCAGCTTCAGGGCCTGTGTTGATGGATTGCGGAGACGGTCCCTCCCTGGGGCCTGTCGCGTCACTATCCCACTCTGGGCAGCTGCCAAGTCCAGGGATGGGGCTGGGGGTACCTGTTGCCTACTCTCTCCTTTTCAGCTGCCACAGACTCTTGTTGCAGCTTCTGCAGCTGACCCTGCAGATCCTTAATGATGTCCGCCTTCTGCTTGTCCAGGAGAAGGCAGTTCTTGATTTTCCGATGAGCATCCTCCAGGTTGCTTCCAGCCTGCTGTGCTTCCTCCTTACTCTGGGCAAGGTTCTGATCTGAAGAAGCCAAGGAGGGTTCCGTGTGATAGGCAGCACAGGGGACTCTCAGTCAGGACTCACTAGAGACTAAGCCTTTTATTCTGTGACAGTCTTCAGTTCCTAGCCTGCCCTCGCCTCTCCCGATGCCATCATAGGTCTGAAGGAGCTCTGTCTTTAACCACCCTTCAGCCTTGGATTCCTTCCTGGCTAAAATTAAATAAATTGGTAGAAATCATCCAGCACCTCCATCTAATTCTGTCATTAGGAACAAATCCCAGTCCTCAAGGAGTTTAGTCTGGTGAGCACTATGATTAGCCATCCATTATAGAGAACACTGAAATGTTATTTATTGATTTATGTTTTGGTGCCAGGGACCAAGCACAGGCAAAGCACATGTTCTACCACCAAGCTCCATCCTGGTCTGAGAATGCTGCAAAGTTGAGCTCACGCTGCCCACGAACTCAGCAGTGAGAGCTGTGGGTGGCTTTGTGAAGAGGGAGAGAAGTTGACTCAGCCCTAGGAGGAGGGGGGATGTGTTTCGGGGAGGGCTTGTTGGAACAAATGTGTGGGGGCAATGTGGAGAGAGCATGTGGGTGAAGGATGGGAGGAGGTGAGCTGAGTTGGGATGGAAAGTGGGGGGGGGGATGGTAGGCTGCAGCTGAGCAAGAAGGTGGATCAGAGAGGGCTCAGAAGATTGACAGCATGGGAGGAATGTTTAGACTTGAAGCAGTAAGCAGAGACCCATGTAAGGGAAAGAGAACACTGGGAAAACCATGATGCAATTTGGGTATGGTGGTGTATTTTTGGAGGCAGAAGCAGGAAGTGCTCCACAGGATCAACCTGGTGTATGTAGTGAGTTCTAGACCAACCAGAGCTACACTGTGTCAAACAAACAAAAACAGGATGCATCTAATTAGAGATGGCCTCCAGTGATAGCTCTTTCATCCCCCTGCCTCCACTGAGGGAAGACGCCCTGCTGTCATTGGGGATGGTTTTGGTGGAGTATGTCTCCTCATCCCACAGGTGTTCTTTCAACTCTGTTCTCTCATCCCTTCCTTGAAGTGTCCTATCCTGGTATACCGAAACAAAGAAAGCATCATGGAAGAAGTGATCATACATCAGACATTTTGTAAAAAGGAGACAGGAAGATTAAACACGCACGTGCACGCGTATGTGCGTACACACACACGCAAACACACACACACGATTACTTCCATTTGGGAAAAGCTGAGAGGATGATACGGAGGAATGAAGGAAAGCTGTCCTTCCAAGGCAGGATTGACCACAGCTGTGATGTTCCCGGGGGGACTCTAAGGTAGCTACAGGAGGAGGAAGCTCATTGAAGAATGAGAACAAAGGAGGAGAGAGGGTGGGGACAGCGCTTGCGGGGTGGACAGCTCGTCAGAGCCCGGAGGAAAGGAAGCAACTGTGAGGTCTGTGTTGGACTGAGGGTCCATGTCTACAAAGCTGAGGACTGAGGGTGGTGGCTAACGTTGTCAGGACAGAGCTGGGGGAAGAGGAGCCAAGCTGCGAATCTTCTTCTATTGACCTCTTTAGAGTGGTGAACGCAGTGGGTTTTAGTGAGCTCACAAAGCTGTGTAATTACCAACCAAGTTAAGGACATTATCGTCATCCCTGAAGAAACCCCGTTGAACCCAAGGCGAGAAGAGATTGGTGAGCTGAGAAAACCATCTCCTCAGGTGAGGACAAGTTCCCATCCCAGCATAGGCTACAGAACAGACTGTTTGGAAGCAGGAAGGAGGGGATGGGATTGAAAACAGGGAAGGAGAAACCAAACGTGGGGTGAAGGGCCTGAAGAAGTCAGAGTCAAAATGTGACTCCAGGAAGCCCCTCATGGGCCCTGTCCTCTCTGCTGTCCGGGCGGCTGAGGGAATGATGGGAGCAGGAGGCTGTTAGCAGGGGCTTCGGAGAGGCTGTGAGTTTGGAGGTTCAGGAGAGTTGAGGGAACTGCTGGGATGAAGATGAAGTCAGGAGGTGTGGAGTAAGACCTCGGATGTGGCTTTTTGTAGAGACAGGGTTGGAAGTGTGGCGGGCGGTGCAAGCCTGAGTCTCACCTGCCAGCTTTAGCTGCTGTTTGGTCTCCTCAAGAGTTTCCTTCAGTTTCTGGACCTCGGCCCGCAGGGCCTCACAGTCCACTTTGGATGCCTCCTGCAGATTTGCCTCCAGGTCTTTTGTCGTGCGCTGCAGCTTCTCCAGTCCCAGCTCTTTCTCCGTGAGGGTGTTCTGCACCTGTGCCAATTTCTTCTCTACCTCGTGCAGCCTCTCGTCCTTGTCTTGGAGCAGCTGTGGACGTCAGAGGGAGGGACGCTGGGAGAGGCCTAAGCACCACAGCTGAGCCAGGTAGGGGTTATACAGGCCTTCATGCAAGCCGCTGGCCTGCCCCGCTGGGATAGCCCAAGAACCTTCTACCTGTGCCCTTTGCACCTATTCTGGGTTCCCTCAGGCTGGGTCCACTGCAGCAGCCAGAGAGGACCTTTCAAAGTGCAAGCCAGAGCTGTCTGTGTTCAAAACCCTCTGCTGTTTTTGGCCTTACTTAGCAAAAGGCTCAAGTCTTTACAGCCCTATCTCAGGAGGCTCACGATCTGGTCCTACCTCAGCTACCTGTGTGGCCTGGTGTCCAGGAGCCCCGACCTGTCTCACTTCCGCTAGCTTCCCACATCTGGAGGGTCTTGCTGTGCCCTCAGCATGGACTGCTCTTCCTCACGACCCCTGCCTTCAGCTCTCTCTGAGTGTCAGCCGTTAGACCGCGGGACCAGCCTGGCAGCTCTCGCACTGCGTTCAAATCTCTGCCCAGGGTCGCCTGATTAGGGAGGCCGTTCACACAACCCAGTTACCAAGCTGTTTCAGGAATTTGTCGTTTTCCACCTCCACTCTATCAGGGTCACATGTTATTTATGTTACTGCCCCCCCCCCCCGTGAGGATGGGGCTGCTGTGTGTTTTGTGGAATGTGTCTTAATGTGTAGAACAATGACTGGCATATTGTTGGCACTCAAGAGTGCGGGATGAACACACGGAGGACAAAGCCGGGTGCCTATAGGATCCTTGCTTTCCGTTGCTCCGCTTTTCTTCTTTTCTTTCTTTTTGGTTTTTCAAGACAGGGTTTCTCTGTGTAACAGCTCTGGCTGTCCTGGAACTTGTTTTGTAGACCAGGTTGGCCTCGAACTCATTGAGATCTGCCTGCCTCTGCCTCCAGAGTGCTGGGATTCAAGACATGAGCCACCACCGCCCAGGAGTGCTCCACTTTTCTGGATGTTTCTATTATGCCTGGTGGGCTTCGGCCTTATTTTAAAACAAGAGATTTTAATGCCTGTAAACCAACTGTTTTATCTTTAGTAGCGCTGAGGAGAGTACAGGGTTTGGATGGTACTGCCCATAAAGGCTTACACTGGTTTTACCATCTTTCTCTTCTCGGCTCTGGTTCTAGGCTTTTCCAGGAACATGTCTATAATAGTGACTATAGACTTCACGGGCTACAGCATGGCTCCACTAACAGCCACAGCAGGCAGAGAAGCTCTTGTCCAGACCCCCTTGGCTGTTTCAACCCAGACCCGGGGAGTGCTAGCTCACCTTGTCCTTCTTCAGGGCCAGCTTCTGTGTCTCTGTATACTGCTGCTGCAGGTCCTGCAGCCGGTGCTGCAGGATGGCGGTCTCCTTGTCCTTCTTCTCGATGTGGGCTGATGCCTCCTCCCGCAGCCCGTGTAGCTCCAGCTCCAGCTTCATCATGTCTGACGTGGGGAAGAAAACACCGCTCAGCCCTCAGAGGTGGGGCGCCCTCCTGCTCTGCAGCCGTGGCTCGCGGTCCCCCTTTACCCTTCATGATGTTCTTCTTCTGCTCTGACACGGCTTCCAGCTCCATGCGCAGGTCCTTGACAAGGTTCTGGTACTCCTCCACGTGCAGGCACTGGCTGTCTTTCTGCTCCTGCAGGTGCTTCAGGATCTGAGTGTTGGAGGGCAGAAGAACAGGATGAGAGCACAAAGGAACCTCCCTCTCTCCCTTCCTCCCTCTCTCCCTTCCTTCCTCTCTCCCTCCCTCCCTTCCATCCTTCCTTCCTTCTTCCCCTCTTCCCTCCCTCCCTTTCTCCATCCCTCCTTCACTCCTATCTCCCTTCTTCCCTCCCTTCTTCCCTTTTCCTCCCTCTCTCTCTCCCTTCCTCCCACCCTTTCTTCTTCCCTTCTTCCCTCCCTTCCTTCCTCTATCACTTCTTTCTTCCCTCCCTATCTATCTCCCTCTCTCCCTTCCTTCTTCCCTCTGTCCCTCCTTCCTTCCCTCCCTCCCTGCCTCCTTCCTCTTCTTGTTTCCTATTTATTTACTGTGCATGTATACATATATGCACATGGGTGTTTGTATATGTGTATGTGCGCCAGAGTTCGATTTTTGGTGTCTTCCTCAATCATTCTCCACCTTATTTTTTGAGGCAGGGTCTTTCACTGAACTTCACCCACTTGGCTAGACTGGTTTGCAGGATCAGCCTTTCTGTGCCTTCCCAGCTCTGGGATCAGACATGTAACTCCATATCCCGTCATGTGAGTGCTAGGGATCAAACCCAGGGCCCCCCCTACCAATATTCCTGTAAGTAACCCCAACTCATTGGTTCACCAAGTTGGACTTTGGTGGCGTCTGTATTTGGCCTGTCATGGGTTCCCTATCTGAGGTGAGTAGATGTGTGTTGTGTCTCCACAGGAAAAGTCTTGTCACACAACAGATGGTGTGATCGAAGGTGTGAACACCATTATTTAGACAAACAGTGACAACATTCATAGTTCCAAGGAAGAGCTTCAAGGTTCAGTATCCATGCCACAGTCACCTGACTTTCTGGAAAGTCCTGAAGAGTCTTCCTGCCCACGTTAGAGGTCCCCTTGGAGAACTTAAGGTCTGTTTTTGCCTTTCTCGGCTCATTCTCTGTTCCCACTACATACCTCCTCTCCATGCAGACCTAGGCAGGCTTGCATCACCTTCTCCGCAGTGTGCTATCTTGGCTGGTTGTCACAGGCCTCATGTTCAGGCATGACAGACTCAAGAGCCTGTGTTTTGACTACCAGTTTACCAAATCTCGTTATGTGTTGACATGGCTTACCCGCTTGCTTATTATTAGAAACAACTTGTGACACTGCTTTTAAAAATATTTTATGTGCATGCATGTGGGTTTGTGTGTGGGTAAGTGCATGGGAGTGCCATTGCCCATGGAGGACGGAAGTGCCAGGTACTCTTAGAGCTGAAGTTACTGGAGGGTGTGAGCTACCTGATATGGGTGCTGGGAACTACGCTGAGGGCTTTTGAAACTTGGGTGCTTTTAACTGCTGAATCATTTCTCTAGGCCAAGTTTTGATACTGCTTCAAAGTTACAGAATTAAAAAAATGAATGTGTTTGTACTGATAATTTCCCCCATGTTTGTTCTTTTCAACTCTAGACAGGTCATAGACGTTTGCAGAGTCTTTCCAAGTCTATCAAGCCAACAGGAGTACTGTCTTGCTTGGATGTAACATTAGAAGTGGACGAGAAGGTGGATGAAGTTCCACAGGCTATCTGACGCTGCCACAGTCTTTGGGGCTGGAGTACGCTATGCACAGTAGTATCCTTTGGCAAGGCTGGCTGAGGTCACACAAATACAGAACACTTACACACTATGGTATTGAGATAAAAATAATCAGGGACGTCCAGAAGCAAGCTCCCTTAGTGCAATCCCACGGAGAAGCAAAGGCACGTCACCTTTTTGATGTCCTCACAGTCTTCTGAGGAGGTAGGGGGATGCCTGTGGGTGGCTGTGTAGGAAGCGAAGTCAGCTTGTAATTTTATCAAAGCCTCCTCACGCTCCAGAACCTGCAAGTGGTCATGGTCAATCAGGGTGAGTGAGCAATAAAACACACACACACACACACACACACACGTTACTATTACTGTTTTTGCAGGGGTTCCTCTGCAGCATAGGCTGGGGGCATATTTCTATAATTCACTGTACCCTTCCCGCGGGTCGAGATGGAGAAGAAGGAATTGTGCTCTCAGGCTTGTGTCAAGCTGTCTAAGGCAAATTTAGTCGACTCCCTTTCTCGTGGCTCCACCGGGAGTCTATTAGGATAATGTTCTAAAGAGAGACACGTACCAAAGCGTTGCTGCAGGCCAGTTTATTCCGAAGCTCCTGGATGAGGTCATCCTGCTCAGAAACCTTTTGCCAAACTTCAGACAGTCGCTTTAGGGTCTCCTGATGCTCTTGAATCATGCACGGAGAAGTGTAGTTGCGCACCTTCGAGTGGTCACCCTTGTTCTCAGGCTCCTGGGACATTCAAAAAGGATGAGTTGGTTTTGTTTGTACTTTGCAAATCAGCGTCAGAGTCCTGTTAGATTCATGTTCTGAAAGTGCGTGTTCACCTTCAGTTAGCAGGATGTCTTTAACGGAAGGAAAACATCAACCAGCACAGACACAAGATGAAAGTCCCCGGTGGTTCTCAAGAGCACATACTCTGTACCCTTCATGACTCAGGTCCCTTTTCTGTGACCCCTCTGCTACCAGTGTTTTCAGTAGCAGTGAAGTGGCATGCTAGGCATATCTGTGTGTGCGTGTCTAATCCGACTTGTGTCCTTTTACATACGAGAGTGCTGTCGCGCACAGATTGTCCTCATTTGACAGTTTGTCAAGGATATTTTCCACAGTTATTTGTAGATCTCTCTCTCTCTCTCTCTCTCTCTCTGTGTATGTGTGTGTGTGTGTGCGCGTGTGTGCTCATGGCTCGTGTGTGTGGGAAACAGAGGTCAACGTTGAGTCTCTCCCTCAATCATTCTCTGGTTTATTTTTTGAGGCAGACTTTCCTATTGAACCTGGGACTCACAGATCTGGCCAGACTGGTTGACCAGCAAGCCCCAGGGATTCTTTTTGTCTTTATTTCCAAGAGTGCCTGCAAGCTTGACTTTTTTTTTTGTTTTTGTTTTTTTTTGGTTTTTCGAGACAAGGTTTCTCTGTAGCTTTGGAGCCTGTCCTGGAACTTGCTTTGTAAATCAGGCTGGCCTCGAACTCACAGAGATCCGCCTGCCTCTGCCTCCCGAGTGCTGGGATTAAAGGCGTGCGCCACTGCTGCCCGGCTAAGCTTGACATTTTTACGTGTCTCCTGGGACTCAAACCCTTGTCATCGTGCTTGTAGGGTAAACCTTTCCCGAGTCCTCTTCTCCTAGTCTATCTTGTTCTCAAAATTAGTTTCAAATTACAGAAGTATTTGTCTGTCGTCTCTTTAAAAATCATTGTGACATTGTAGGCAAGTGTATATTTTTCTGTGACTACTACCCCTAGTCCTGTGCCCTGTCTTTACAGAGAGGACAAATGGTGCACACACTTCTAGAACCTTATTTCTATACTTACATTATAAACAAATCTATAGGATAATGAGTTATGTTGGACTGAAAATGGATTTTGAAACCTAAGATGTCTTAGAGATTTACTTATGATATAAGTTCTTCTATTCTACCCTGTCCTTTCTAATTGTTTTAAAATGCATTTATTCAATCTCTTGTTGATGGGCATATAGGATATTTATGTTTTTTTTCTAAAATAGAAGCTGAATTGAATACTTATGTACATCAATCTTTGAGTACCTGTTTTGGCAAGCGTGTAGATTAAATTTCTAGTATTGGGACTGTAGTTCACAGCCCAAACTGAAATATGTATTGCCAAGATGTTTTTAGTGTGTGTGAACGTGCATGCAGGTGTGTGTGGAGGCCAGGGGAAAACCCATGAGTCATCTTTAGGGACACTTTCACCCTCCTTTAAGACAGGGTGTCTCATTGGCCTGGAACTCACCAATTAGGCTAGACTGGCTGGCCAGTGAGCCCCAGGGATCTTCCTCTCTCCAATTTCCCATGCTCAGATTGCAAGCATGCACCACCACACTCAGCGTTTTTACGTGGGTTCTGGGGATCAAACTCAAGTCCAAGTACCTTCCTGACAGAGCCACCTCCTCAGTGCCACTATATCTAAAAGTTTTCCGTAGACAGCTGAAGTTGCATGAAGTTCACTATCATTCTGTCAGCGGTCTGCAGTAGTAATGGGGGAGACCTGCTGTGGGATATTTGCACCCTGTGTGAATATATATTGCTGTGATTGGTGTAATAAAGAGCTGAATGGCCAATAGCTAGGCAGGAGGTATAGGTGGGACTGCCAGGGACAGAGAGGACTCTCGGAAGAAGAAAGGTGGAGATGCAGAGAAAGCAGGATATGCAGGAGGAGAGGTAACAGCCATGAGACACATGGCATAACATAATTAATATAAATGGGTTAATTTAAGTTATAAGAGCTAGTTAAAAACAAGCCTAAGCTATAGGCTGAGCTTTCATAATTAATTAGAAGTCTCCGTATCATTATTTGGGGTCTGGCTGGACAGACAAAGACTTGTTACAGGGAACTGGGGCACATAATTAAATTAGCTCAGAGTTACAGTGTGGATGGTGCTTCTCGGCTCCAATAAACTGTTCTCCCGAATTCCTAACTCCTGAAGCAAGCTAATTTTAGAAATAGTTCATGTTTGTCGAGTGTGAAAGTTGCTGGAGAAAGGTCAGTCAGAAACCCAGAATTGGTCACATACGATGCTTGTGTAAATAATTTAGCACACAAGAGGCAAAAGATTGGGAGACATAATAGAAAAAGGACACAGCAAGAAAATACCTACAGGTTCTAATATCATCTTAATTCTATAGGATAAAAAGAGAAATTGATTTAAAAGTCATAAAAGAATAACTCCCTGAATATAGCTCTCTAGATGAAAAGTACATTAAGCATTGAGAGGTGTGATAAAGACTAAACTAAAACATCTTCAGCCTGTCCCCCCCAACCCTGAGTCAGGGAAAAGAGATGATCTATGACCTATGAGACATAAGACAGAGATTGACATCACAGCCTTTGGTACTGAGCAGCACAAGGCAACACAGCAGGGCCTTCAGAGACCCCAGGGAAGACGATTTGTTAGTTTATACATCTAGCTGACTGGCACTCAGGATTATGTCCAAACGATCCTTGGATAGACATAAAAATATTGAGAAAGCTTGCCACTTATGACCGTTTTTGGATGCATTAAGAAGAAAATATTGGATAAAAAAGGGAAGTATGAGGATGGGGAATAGGTGAGGTGTGTGGCGGATGCGCAAACATTGGAGCCGTTTGTCATCTCAGAGAAAAAGATATTTTCCTATGTGATACGAACTGCTCCAAAGCTTCCCAAAAACCCTGGAGAGTCTCCTCACTCATCTTAGGATGCATGAGTCAGATGTCGGTATGAGATGAGGAACACAGGGGCTGGGGTCTAGCTCGGGTGTAGGGCGCTTGCCTAGTATGGGCGAAGTCCTGGGTTTGACTCCCAGTAAAAAATAAAGATGGATAGATAGATAAATAGATAGAAAAATAAAGATGGATAGACAGAAATTTAAACTGTCAAATTAACCTTGCTTCTTTAAGTTTAATAATAAAACAGTTTTAAAAGTGGCATGATAATCAAGTAGAGTTTATTTCAGGAACACAAGGATTATTATATATATATATGGAAGTTTATTAATATGAGAAAATATTACCTATTTTATGCTGATTTTGAATTTTCCCTGTATTCCTGGTTGGCCTTGAATTTGCAATCCCTCTGCCTCAGCCTCTCAAGTGTTGGGGTTATAAGCATGTGCCACCAAGTCTGGCAATGATATAAACAGTTATATCTTCAACTTGAGAAAAAGTTATTAGCAAGAAACTGAGAACAGCCTTGTGTTTAATGGTGAGATCTAGGAACACTTTTTTTTTCAATTTTTGAGTTTTCATTTTTTTATTCATCTATTTATTTTACATCCCAGCCACAGCTTCCTCCAACATCCTCCTCTCCAGTCCCTCCACCCCTCACTCTAATCCCCCAATCCCATCCTCTTCTGTCTCCATCCAGCAAGGGCAGGTCTCCCATGGATATCAACAAAACATGGCATATCAAGTTGCAGTAAGACTAAGCACCTCCACATGTATTAATGCTGGCCAAGGTGACCCAGTATGAGGAGTAGGGTCCCAAAAGTCAGTAAAAGAGTTGACGACAGTCCCTCTTCCCACTATCAGGAGTCCCATAAGAGGACCAAAATACACAACTGTAACATACATGCAGAGTGCCTAGGTCAGTCCCATGCAGGCTCCCTGGTTGTCTGTTCAGTCTCTGTGAGCCCCCCATGAGACCAGGTTAGTTATATGAGCCTTCTGGTGGAGTTCTTGATCCCTCTGGCTCCTACACTCCTTTCTCCTCCTCCTCTACAAGATTTCTGAACTCTGCCTAATGTTTGGCTGTGGGTCTCTGCATCTGCCTCCATCAGTTGCTGGATAGCGCTTCTCTGATGACAGTTGGGCCAGGCACCAATCTGGTCACAGGAGACGGCCAGTGCAGGCTACTTACTATTGCTAGGAGTCTAAGTCTCCCCCATAGACTTCTGGGAGATTTTCCTGCACCAGGCTTCCGCCCAACCCAGAAATGCTCCCTCAGCACTCTCCCCCTCCATCTTACCTGCCTCAGTCACTCACAAAATCTCTTCTATTTCCCCTTCCCAGGGAGGTCTGGGTGTCTCCCCATGAACCCTCCTTGTTACCTAGTCTCTCTGGATCTGTGGATTACAGCATAGTCATCCTTTATTTTACAGCTAATATCCACTTGTGAGTGAGCACATACCATGTTGGTCTTTCTTGGTCTGGGTTACCTCACTCAGAATGATTTTTTTCTAGTTCCATCCATTTGCCTTCAAATTTCCTAGTGTCTTTGTTTTAAACAGCTGAGTAATACTCCATTGTGTAAATGTACCACAATTTCTTTATCCATTTCTTGGTTGGGGGGCATCTAGGTTGTTTAGGAACACTTTCTTTAAAGTGAAGAACAAAGACACTCTGAGAGGCAGCTCAGTCCAATGAGATAGAACTCAACGGTAGTTAACCACCCCATCTCTTTTTGAGACAGAGTCTCTCTATGTAGCCCTGACTTTCCTGGAACTCACTCTGTAGGCCAGGCTTGCCTCAAACTCATAGAGATCCTCCTGCCTCTGCCTCCCGAGTGCTGGGATTAAAGATGTGTGCCACACGCCAGGCTTGAGTAAAATTTGAAGATGAAAGTGTGAGGTTTAGAAAAACCCAAACTGTTCAGCTGCAAATCCAGCAAGCAAGCTCACTAAAGTGGCTGGTAAGAGATGAATTCCTCTACACACCAGTAATAATTGTTTTTAAAGGTGTATATATGCATTTAACCTGCATGTGTATTTGTATACCATTGGGTGCAGTGCCTGGTGAAGACAGAAGGCATCAGATCCCCTGTAACCCGAGTTACGGACAGTTGCAAGCTGCCATGTGGGTGGGGGGAATTGAATCTGGGTCCTCTGGAAGAGCAGCCAGTGTTCTTAATGGCTGACCCGCTTCTTTGGCCCCTATAATCCTGAAGATTAAATGTAGAACAGCTTCTCTCCAGGCTGGACATAACATACATATTTAGTCAGCACTTAGGAGGCAGAGGCAGGAGAATCACTGTGAGTTCAAGGCTATCCCGTTGTACATAGAAAGTTCCAAGCTAGCAAGGACTGCATAGTGAGACCAGGTCTCAAAACAGAAATAAGTCCTGCTCATAAAACAGGAACCACTGTAATATAGCTAGGAATAAACTCAGCAAAAATAAGTGAGGCCTGTGAAGGAAAGGGTGAATCCTTAGTGAAAACAAATGAATGAAATCCTAGCATGTCATGCTCCACAGGGCTTGCTAATTTCCCACAGTGATACATAGTATGAGCCTTAGTCAACATACGTGTGAATTTCTTCAAGAAGAGATGTCTAAGAGCGGTTATGAAAGTTTGAAATATAGAAAGAGTGAAGAAGGAGGACAGGCTGTCCGAGCCACTGAGGGGCTCTGTCATTGGTGAAGGGAAAGCAAGCCAAAAGTGAGAGTCTTGAGAGCCACGTGTACAGAGGCACTGGGTACTGCACGTTGGCGCTTAGATCAGTAGGGGAGGGTTGCCATGCTCAGTGAATGGTCGGGGACCACTGGAGAGTCACATTAAAACGTGTGAAACTAGAGTCACATTTCATTTCCTATGCACATATGGACCCAAGACTGAAGACACAAAAATGAAAACTTATAAAACTGCTAAGAAAAGAAAAGACAAACTTTTATGATCTTAGGAGTTGAGAAGGCCTTCCCAAGCAAGACATAAAGCCTGGAATCTACAGAGGGTGGGGGTTCAACTCCACAAACATTAAAGTTTCCACATGACGAAAATGACATTAGTGAAGTTAAGTGAAATGGCTGGGGACTTCTTGTAGGGTAGCAAAGAATTAGTACCATATATATTAAGAAGTGCCCATAAATCAATACAAAAACAACAACACAGTGATTTATTTTTTAAAGAAAGGATTAAGCTACACATTTGGTGGCGGCCAGATCCCTTTTGGTAGTGAACCTTTCCTAGGGCTTCCTGATCAGCTGCCTCAAGGGTTGCCGGCAGCGGCAAGCCATGGAAGGGCCTTGCCTGGCTTGAAGAAAACTGCTTTGCCCAAGTCACAGAGGGGCAGCTGGCACTCAGTAGCTGATAACACGCAGGATGCAAGGCCATAACCCTTTCCCTCAACTCAAGCTCTGGAGGTTCCGTCACACTCTGCAGCTCCCTCGGAAGTAGGGAAGGCCGTTGGGAGACTGCATGGCCGAGTTTATCTTTTATCTTTGCTCCTCTTTCTTCAGCAGGCGTTAATGCCAAGATCTCTGTCCACAAATACTTGGATGCAAATCTCTCTGAGGCCCTTTCCTGGAGAACCCACTGGCTTAGAGGAAATGAGGATTGTACTAAGGGAAATATCCTTGCCCTACCTTTCAGTTTAACATAATTTAGGAGGATCAAACACATATTCTATAAGTCTTCCTTTGCCTGGCCGTGGTGGCGCACGCCTTTAATCCCAGCACTGGGAGGCAGAGGCAGGGAAATCTCTGAGTTCGAGGCCAGCCTGGTCTACAAAGTGAGTTCTAGGACTACACAGCCAGCGCTACACAGAGAAACCCTGTCTAACCTAAACAAACAAAAAAGCTTCTTTTAATTATTGATGTTAAAAGTGTAAAATCGTAGAACCATTTTGGTTTACATGGCAATCATTCAAAATTAGCATATTCTTTGATGTAGCAGCTTCTCTTAATAATAACCCCCCACGCCCCCCCCCATGAGGTCTTAGGAAGCTGTGTTCTAGGCAAGCTCTATCAACTGAGTCCCACCTCCCAATCCCCAGACAGGAGTAATCTGAAAGGAAATAGAAAAGCTGACAATTATTAAGACTGAGTGCTACAAAATTCAAGGGCGGGAACTCATTTGGTGGGACGTCTTTTGGGTGGAAGAGGCTAGGACCAGCAGAGGGCATCACGTGGGATATGTGCCTGGATGCGCTGCAGCTCCCGGCTAAGGCGTGTGGTCCCTACCTGGCTGATGATTCCGCTGAGTTCCCCCTCCAGCATCTTCACTTGACACTCCAGCAGCTCGATGTTGCTCAGGGAGGTCTGGTACTTGTCCCTGTAGAGGTTTAGGCTCCGTTCTAGGGAGACAATCTTGTCCTCCGCCAAAGCGAGCTGCTCTTGCGCCAGATGGAGCTTCTCCCCAGTGTTCTTATTATGGTTCCCCATTTCCTCCTCGTAGAGAATGACCTGTAAGTGTGGGAGGGGAACCGCGCTGAACCCATGCAAGCAAGAGGCCAATCAGGAAGGGAAGGCTATGACCGTGAGAGTTCTTAGCGAGCGCCTCTAAACTAGACGTCCCGGTGAACAGTTTAAGTGCAACACAGCTCTAAGGGCCCCAGCATTTAGTATCAGGCTGTTAGCGGCTGGAGTACTAAAATCTGCTGATCTGCTTAGAACTAAGCTCTTAAAGGCAGGGGTTGTGTCTTCTGTTCTCTCTGACATTTGGTAGCGATGGAATAAACATCTACTGATTAATAGGAGTAAGTATGAGCCATTCCCTTTCCTGAAAGGACTTGGAATGCCCGTGTCCTTTCTTGCCTGGGCTCTCTCTAGGGATCTAATTTGGAAAGCATAGAGTCCCACATGTACATGGTTTTGTGTTGGCGAGTTCCCAAGAGATAGTGAGGGGCCATGATCCGAAGTTCCTCTGAGATCTGCATGGTCCTTATGTAGATGACTTTTCTAATCTGTCATCTGATGGGTATCTCTAGGATGCTCACGGGCATCCCACTGAGTGAGGACAAGCTCTACACATAGGAGACACAGCCTCACCTCTCTCACAATCTTGAGGAGACCCGATTTGAAATTAGCAAGTGACTGTCTACACCTGAGTGTGCTGAGTTGCATGTCGAGTTATGTGTGCTTCGAGGAGTCTGGAGGAGATTCGCCATGGAAGGCTTCATGTGTTTCAAACTGTCCAACTCTTGACAGAGATTGGCCCATTAATTAAGCTGGTTAAACTAACTGCCTCATCTGAGATTCCTCTTAGGAAAGAATTATTATTTAGTTGAAGGTGTCTGTTAGGGAGAGAGGAGAGAGGGGCTTTACTCACATTCCTGTAGCATTTCCCATTTTTAAACATGTATATGTGTGTGCATGCACATACACATGTGTCTATATGTAGGATGTGTATGGGGCCAGCTCTGTTGGTACCCATGTAAATTGGTTTGAGGACCCCTGCAGACAGCGAATTCTGAGCGTTTGCTATTTCTTTGCACACAGCCCTTTCCAGTGCCAAGCACTTTTGGCTGCTTGCTCCTTCAGCCAGAGGAAACACAGGGGAGACCCTGCTGACGAGTGAATACCCCCAGGAGTGAGTGCCAGTGGTGTGGGTTGGGGGGGTCCACTCTGAGGACTGTTCCACAATATCTTCCAGAGCTCCCTAGGGGTTGAACCCTGGTTGCCTAGAGCAAGTAATCGACTTCATTTGACCAAACCTCCCCATGCTTCTGGGAATCACTTCCTGGAGTCAGTACATGACGGTGCTCATAGGCTCATCTCAGGTCTGCTGTGGGCAGAACACAGCCTTAGACAAGGGCGCGATGCTTCTTGTTAAAGATGTCAAGGGAGGTAAACAGAATGTTTAGAAAATATTTTGTTTTTTTCAGATTGTAGTCTCTGACGGTGACCTCTGCTTGCCGGATGCTGTACCTAGTCTCCTCCTTAATAGCTAAATGTTAATTTGATTTTGACTGGGGGCAGCAATATGTTTCCCAAACACCACATTTCTTGGTTTCCTAGGAACTAGCATTAGTCATGAGATGTGCTCTCTCTCTCTCTCTCTCTCTCTCTCTCTCTCTCTCTCTCTCTCTCTCTCTCTCTCTCTCTGTGTGTGTGTGTGTGTGTAACTTCTGGCAAGTGTCCTTAAAAGGAAAACATACTTTCTTCCCATCTTCCCTTTCACCTGGGTTATTTGGAATAAGAATGTGATTGCTGGAGTTCTGGCAGCCACTTTAGGGGACCCAGGGAATGGACGTCTTGAGTGGATGGAGGGATAAAGCTAAAAGTCAGACTTTAGGATCCTGATGACACATGCAGTTGTCATGACAGCAACAGGCCACCTGCCTCTGACTGTCGCTAACAGCTCTTTCTGGTCTTTGCTGCTAAGTAGCATCCCAGCTAATTCGGGGGTGCTTTATCCAGGTTGGGCTTTATCCAGGATGGGCTCTCCCATCCATTTTCACAAACTCTTTCTAAGCCATACTATGCCCTTTAAAGAATTTTCTATGCTCTCTGTACGGCCCTCTTTCAAGCCCCTGGGGTTAGTTTTTAAGAAAAAACACTGTCTAAAATATTCCTTGGAATTTTCGTTAAGTCTGAAAGAAGAAACCGTCAGGGGCAGGCACGCCTATGAGTCTGCCTGCCCCATTACTTTAGAGCCACAGTGCTAAGACTGTCTGTGTTCCTACTGCCAAGCCGAGCCGAGTCCTGTGGGTCTTTGGAATTTACTTGGAATTTCATTGGGATGATGGTCGTTGCTTTAAAAAAAAAATATTGCCCTGGAGCATCAATGTGGAGAATGCACTTACACTAAGTCTGTAGCTCTAAAACTCTAGCCTGAAGAAAAAATATGGCCCTTAGTGACCCATTCCAAACTGGGGCTGGACATCTTACCATTTGTGCAGTGCCAGGGATTTATACCACTCCCAAAGCCAACTTTCCTAAAAACACTTGACTTAATGGACCTTATACTTTTTTTTTTTAAGAAAAAACTCTGAGAGATCTGGAGTCTTTTGTACTTTAACAGCCATAACAGTATGGAGGAGATGGCCTCTCACCCATAGATACACCACATGCGTGTGCGCAGGAGCCCCACCCTCCACACGCATTAATACCGGCTCTCTCAACCTAGTCATGCGAGTTCATTTAGTTTCCCTTTGCTAACCTTCAGATGGGTCATGCACTAAGGAGGGGAGGGCTCTTAAGTCTGCTCCAGGTGGTGCAAGACCCTCCCTTTGAAACGTGGTGCTTGCCTTCCGTCAGGGAGGGAGTGCTGGCGATGCACAGGCACCTGGGACAGGCCAAGGGTGAAGCTTGAGATACCTCGTCTTCCTTGAGCTTGCAGTGATGGTGAAGAAGAACCAGATCGGTAGTCTGCTTCTCCAGGATGGACTGGTACTGCAGCAGCGAGCAATAGGAGGTCTGCAGCTCCTGGGTGCGGAACTCCAGCTCCTGCTGCAGGGCCAGCAGCTTCTTCTTCAGCTGCTGCAGCTGCCTCAGGTGACACTGCTTATTGGCCCCGAAGTCCACCTGGGTCTCCTTGAAGGCTAGCGTCTGGGCTTGCTTCTTGTTCTACAGCACGGACAGGGTGTAGAGAACAGGGTTAGAGGCCACAGAGCGGCCTTTTTGCTTTTGTTCAACTGTTTACACCCAGCTCTCCACCCTCGGATGCTTTCATCCACAGAGAAATGTCTAAACATTTCTTTACATTCCTCGAGCACTGTATCATTTCATATTCCTATTCTGCAAGAAGGAGTCAAAAGAAGAAAGGACGATTCTTGGAAAAAAATTAAAATGACATTTATTTATTTATTTGTATGGGAGGGTGGGTATGCACCTACCATGGTTGACATGCGGAGGTCAGAGGGCAACTTTGGGAATTGGTTTTCTCCTTCCACCAACTCAGGTCATCAAGAATGGTGGCAAGTCCCTTTACCCACTGAGCCATCTCCCTGCCCTGCGTCCCCAATCCAGAAGCTATTATTCATGTAGGCCAGAAGAAAAAGTAATCATCCATGTAAAGGATTTATAGAGATATAGTTAACGCTGTGCTTATTTGTTTCATACACGTGGAAAGAAGACAAGCTTGGGCTGGGAGGAAGTAATGTTTTGGTTAATGGTTCTTGAACTGACTTAAGTATTAAGAGTACCCAGGTAACAGAGCATGGAAACTGCTAGATGCTAGGGCTTCTGGGACGCTGGGGCACGGAAGGCAGGGACAGTGCTCACATCTGGGCACCTACCGTCTCTCCTGAAGAAGGTGTGACCTGGTAGATTGTGTGGTGCTTGTGTGTGTGTGTGTGTTTGTGTGTGCGTGCACGCTCTCTTTCCCTGACAGTACACAGCTAACCCACAGTCTTTCTGAATGGCTTCTGGATCATTCACTGTGTACACCGAACACCTCCCCCCCCCGCCCCCGTCCCAGGCCCTCTGCAGACAGGACACATCCCTGAGTTATTTTTCCAGGAAAACTGAAGTTCTGCATTGGTGCTTCTATGTCTTCTTATCCCCCACCCACTACAACAATGGCATGTGAAAGGGGGGTGGATGAAGAGGTAGCCTGGTCGTGGTCTTTAGCTTCCGTCTTTCCACTCATTCTTCAAGACTCAGTTCACCCCTCTCTCCTTGTCGGGCTTGCTACTCTGCCTTTGTTCTAGGACCGTCGGACCTGCCCATCACAGTCTTTCTGTGCTCTTTCTCGTTTTGCTTGCAATGATTTCTGTGTGTCTTGCATTTTACTTGCATTATGAACACCCACAGAGTAATGGCCATGTCTGTTCTTACAGGGCAGAGATTAGAGATTCATACAGAGTTCTGTGTTTAGATCAATGGAATGAAAACCTGGCCTGGGAAATTTTGTTGGCTCTCAAGAACTTCAGTCTATGACCCTGGTTTCATTAACAGAATACATTTAACAGAATACCATTTAAGCATGTTTTGGAATATTTCCTTTTTTTAACTTTTGTTTTAACTTTTTCTATATATGAGTACTGTATTTATATCATATTCACCCCTCCATCTTCCCCTCCAGTTCCTCCCATGTGTCTCTACTCCCTGTCAAATTTATGATCTCTTATTCTTGAGTATTACTCTATCTGTCATCCATGTATCTATCATCTATCTTTCTATCTGTCTGTCTGTCTATCTATCTACCTGTCTACCTACCTATCCATCCATCTGACCTACTGAGTCCGTTTAGTGCTGATTGTATGTGTACATATTTAGGACTGAGTACTTGGGATGGGATAACCTATCAGGTGTCTTGTCTCTGGAGATAACTGATTCTTCTTCTCAGCAGCCTGCAGCTCTTCATCTAGAGGAGGGTCTTATCAAATGTTGGCATGGAAACTGATGTTGCCATAGTCAAGTCTTTCTTAAGCAGCCATATTGCCGAGGTCTCCCAACTGCAACTTCCTGGTTTTGTCTGGAAGACAGGATCTCATAGCAGCTCTCCTGGTTCTCTGCCTTTTATAATCTTTCCACTCTCTCTTCAATGATTCACCCCGAGCCTGTAGGGGTTGCATGATAGATTGGCACCCATAGTTCCTGTCCTGCAAATTAGGGCAGTCCTGCTTTATTCAAATCCAGTCCTCGTTTAAGACTTCGGTCACTTGTTCTCCACATTGTGCCAAGATGTGGATCTCTGTAATTGTTAGCGTCTGCCGTGGAAGAACTTTCTCTGATGAGGGCTGAGAGCTACATTTTAGGATACAGTTAGAAATTATATTGGTTTAAGGAAACGGCAGTAGGTTTTCCTCTAGGGTCTATGACATCTGGTCCCTAAACTGGCTAAGTTTGCGGGAGGAGATGTGACATTCCCTCCTATCGAGTGAGCCTTAAGTCCCAATACACAGCTGTTGGTTACCCACAAGACGAAAGTGCCACTCTTGCTCCGCTGAAGGTAGCTCACTGGGCTGTTTGTCGGTTTTCCAGCTTTGTAGGACCACTGATTGCTTTCTTCCCTTGGCACCTCACACAGCACCTTCCAACGCCATGCAAGTCAGCCTTCAGAAGGGTTCCAGGTTAGTTCCAGCTCAGTCCCTCCAAGTCCTGTGTTCAGAGTATGTGGTGTGATCAGCACTAGGATCTTAAAAATGTCTTTGCTTATTGAGGACACTGGATGAGGGCTGATGGGCAAGGGAGGAAGTAGAGTATTACCTGCAGCCTTGCCTAGAGCCATGATGTGCTGCCTTCCTAGGCTCAGATACGTTTCTTTCTGTGTAGCTTGCGCCGTGTGAAGGAGGGCAGTCAGGCCAGTTGCAGTTGGTATATGGGACCTTAACATGAGCCACCGTGCACGAGTTTCCATTCACCCTTCTGCCATGCAGATCGGGCAGCCTTGGTTGACAATTCAGTCCTTCTCCAAGTCTAGAGTCACAGGGCAATGGGCTGCATTTCTTAGGTGTCATTCCAGCCTGGCCTGGTCTCCATCATGATTTCCAGGTCTGTCTGGGACTTTGTAGGGAGAAAGACTGACTCAGAGGAGGGAAAAGAGGTGACAACCCTCACTAACTGTCACCTATCCATCACCACTGTGGTGTGCTCAGCAATCGAGTTTTACCTTCAGGTTCTGGGAGACTACTAAGAGCTACAAGGATGGCTATCTTGTTTTTTAGTCTCTGGAACTCAAGGCATTACACATAATGTTTCTATAGTTTCATTGAAGTTTAATTATTTATTTATTTATTTTAAAGATTTATATTTATTATGTATATAGTGTTCTGCCTGCATGTGCCCCTGCAGGTCAGAAGATGGCACCAGATCTTATTACAGATGGTTGTAAGTCACCATGTGGTTGCTGGGAATTGAACTCAGGACCTCTGGAAGAGCAGTCAGTGCTCTTAACCGCTGAACCATTTCTCCAGCCCCCGAAGTTTAATAATTTATAAATGATAAAAAATCCTGCCATTGATAAGTATGCAATTTAATAATTGCACTCTATTTGTAGAATTATTAGAGTGGGCTGTGGACATAGCTCCGTTAGCAAAGTGCCTACTGTACAAGCATCAAGGCCGGAGGTCAAATCCCCAGAAGCCATGTAAAGCCAAGCATTGTCTTCGTAGGCTGGAGCAATAGCACTGGTTATGTCGGGGAGAGAGTAGAGACAGGTGGATAGACAGACTGCCCAAACTTGTTAGCCAGCCAGTCGGCGATCTTTGAATTCAGTGAGAGACCCTGTCTCAAGAGAGAAAGTGGGATAGTGGATGGCATCTCGTGTGGCCTCTGTATGCACAGATATCTGCACATGTGCATTCTATATACACACATGCATACCAGAGAGAGAGAGAGAGAGAGAGAGAGAGAAGAGAACAGTAGAGTTTATTGTGGGCAAAAGTACTGCAAAGCAGAGTAAAGAAGAGATGGGTAGGGTAGAGGAGTTTATCATTTCATAATGATAAAAGTTTTGATGGAAAAGTTCATAGACAAGGTAGGTTGAGTCCAAACGGGAAGGAAGCAAAGGAAGAAGCATGGTAGAGCCATATAGCAGGGATGATCCAGAGACAGATAATAGCAAGTGTGTTGTAGACAAGAAGGTGCACATCTGTCTGGTGGTATTTGAGGCTCCCTGGAGAAGCTCCAGCCACTGTGCTCTGGTGAAGCAGAAAAAAATAAAGGCAGAGGAATGGTGTCAGCTATGGTAAGAAGGCCATCATGAAGTCTTAGCTTCTTTCAGAAGATGACAACCTGTGGGAAGCACCGTGAAGGGAATTACATCATCTTTCATAGCGTTTACAAAGGACACATGGTATGCTCTACCGAAAGTCAACTGTAAGAAAGCCAAAACGGCAGTCGTGACCCAGCCACAGAAGAAGCCACATGGCTAACATAGACAAGAATAATGGGCTAATATAAGTTATAAGAGTTAATAAGAAGTCTGAGCTACTAGGCCAATCAGTTTATAACAAAAAAAAAAAGAAAAGAAAAAGAAAAAAATAAAAGAAAGCCAAAACAGGAGCAGAGAAAGCACATAGGAGGTGGCTATAGGAAAAATCCAGGCAAGGAGAGAGTAGTGTTGAGCAATGTTGTAGTAGTGGAAATTAGGAGAAATGGTTGGATCCTAGATCTATTTTGAAAATAGAGCCTTCAGAATTAGTTAGATGTTAGATGTTAGGCTGTGGGGGAATTATGCTGAGTTAGATGTTAGACTGTGGGGGAATTATGGCCGTCCGGATAGAGTGATTTTAACAGCCCGAGTCACTGGAGAGCTGGAATTTTGATGAAGTTAGTTGAGATCCTAGGAAAAGAAATTGTAGGTGAGAAGGGTGGCGGCGGCAAGGATGAGACAGAGACAGCCCAGCTCAGAACCACAAAGACAAATCCTGATGGTGTCGGACCAATCAGAGTTCCTCTTTCCCAGTCCCCTTTGAAACTGACCTCACTCCCCATGCCTCGGAATTCAGAAGATGGACAAGAAATGAACCACGGTTGTCACCAGGCAAAAGAAATATTCAGCAAAGACAAGTTTAATGTTTGGATCCAGTAACTCATGAATGCCGCCGCAAGGAAGGGGACGAGACTTCTCAAACAAAGATGAAATCTGTATTTACAGAATGTAGTTGTGATCATCTATGTTTATATAGAATCCTGTTAGGTGCGTTTAGTTTTCCCAAGCTAATGTTGCCGTTCTCACAATTCACTTGCTAATGAGGTTTGGAGAAGAGGGAGTTGGGCATGCGTGTGGATGTGTGTGACACACACACTCTCTCTCCTCTCTCTGTCTCTCTGCCTCTCCCTCTGCATATACCCCACACAGGCACACAAATGTCTATACAGGGAAGTATCCAAGAGCTCAAATCCTCTTGTCTATACAGATAGGGGGGCTCTTGGGAGCTAAATAGGAAAAAAAAAACTTCTTGCAGCTAAATAATGTGGGCAGAGCTGAAGTGTGGCGTGAACATTTTGAGTTTAGTGCTGATTTTGAGGGACTCACTTCAGTGAAGAAAATACCCCAAGTCCCCTATCATCTGAGCTCAAGTCATTTTTTTTCTCTTGACTTTTTTTTTTTTCAGGCAAGCTGATTGCTGAAGGTTAAGACCTAGGATCTATTATAACAGGATTTGGATCTGCCTCTCTGCTGCTGGACACGGATGCTCCACTGGAAACTTGCTGCCGTCTCCTTGGGTGTATTCCTTCCTTGCATCTCCCTTATGTCTCCACTCTTCTCTCCATTGTCCAAAAGAATGAGAAAAGCCCTCGTCGTTTGAAAAAAGCAAATTGTCTTTTCCTCCTAGCACCTGGGGATGCCAGAGAGTTCAGAACTGCTCACTGACTTTGAAGCTTCCTGTGGGTATAAGATGTTGTTTCCTGAGTGCTGTGCATGAATCCCTACATCTTAGCAGCCATACTAATGAACTGAGAATCATTTCTCTTCCTCACAGCTCATGCAGAATCTTTCTGGATTTTACGTTAGAACACGATAGAACAGCCAGATGGTGGGGTGTTTTGAACTCTTGCCGTACATAAAAATGCAGCACCTGGACTAATGCCAATTAGGAAGACCCAAGAACTGCTTAAGTCCACAAAGAAGCTGGAATTTTATGGGATGGGAATTTAGACATTTGCATATTATAGATGCCTATGGGTTTGGAGACACCAAATTTTATAGATGAGGAGAAATGTCTAAAATTAGTTCAGACCTATTAAATTTCTGCTTATTTGTCCTTATATATTTAAACATTTGTTTTCTTAACTCTTGATAAATATGAAGCAATAATAATAGGTTAAACTGAATGATAGGTTAAAATAAATGAGAGGTTAAATTCACAGTTTACTTATATGTGTGACAAAGGACAGATTCAGAAAGTTACCATTACACTTTCTATCGTGTGTGTGTGTGTGTGTGCGTGTGTGTGTGTAGGTGTGAATACATGTGGGGTCAGAGGTTGAAATCAGGTGTCTTTCCTCAATTACTTTTCACCTTAATATTTTGAGACAGGGTCTTTTACTGAATCTGGAGCTTGCCATTTCAACTAGGCCAGCTCTGAGCTGCTCCAGGAATTTGCCATTTCCTCCTAAGCTCCAGCGCTAGATTCACAGATGTGTGCCAACACAGCTAGCATTAACACAGCTGCTGGGGATCTTCATCCAGATCCTCACGCTTGCATTGAAAGCTCCTCACCCATGGAGCCACCTCCCCAGTCCCGGTCTTCTTTTCAAAAGTTTTTTTTTTCTAGTGAAGATATAGACATTATATTCTTCCTTGACTTTTAATTTGGAATCTGGAAAGAAAAAAAAAAAACCCAAGCAAGTTGGAAGTGCCTTTAAAGAAGTAAGACTAGCTCTCTAGGTAACTGTCCACGGTTGGATGTGACTCTGGAAACCATCTGGTCTACCTAATTTCTCAGCTAGATTTCTGCCCTGGTCTTAGCCGCAAGACAAGCTGGAGATCTCTGGTTGCCCATAGGAAGCTGTTCCCATATTTCACCAACCTTTCAGCCCCACTGAAAGTGAAAGTCAAAGAGATGGTAACTATTGCTCCTTCTTGCCTATGAGGCCACTTGATCTCAGAAGGAAATTAATTGGCCTGGCATGATTCGTTTTTGAAAAGTCACATTGGTTTCCACCCAATACTTTGTGCTTTTGAAGTTGATGCTAATTGATTGATGTTAAGTTCTATATTTTCCCTGATATTGAAGTGAGGCTGACAGGTCTATAATTACCAGGATTGTCCTTTCTCCCCTTTTAAAAAGATGAGCACTTCATTTACCCTTTTTCAGTCTACAGGGACTTGCTTTATCCTCTTGAGTTCTCAAAAATAATCACTAGCAGCTATGTAATAACACCTGCCAATTCCTTAAGCACTCTTAGAAGAATGTCATCAGGCCCTGCTGATTTGCCTAACGCTGGCTTTTCAAAATACCTTTTAACCATTTCTTCCCTCTTCAGGCTTGCGTGTTCTGCTGTCACAGGTTGGCACTGTTCTGATGACTGTGTCCCTGATAGTTTTCTTTATTCATTTAAGAACTAAGAATTCCGCTGTCTTTCCCCCAGTCATTGCCCTGAACTTCCTTTCCTGTCTTTGAGGTGTTGCATGAGAAACTTCCTTGGATCTCCACGTTAACCCTCTTTATCACTAGAGAGGCTTGCTCATTACTTCCTATGTAATCTATAAATTATGTGCACTTTTGTTGAGTACAGAGCTACCTATTCAGTGACAGGCATTTTATTAACATGAATGTTTGTGGTTTAGACAATTTTCTCACCGGACCTCTGCTTACATGGGGCCCATTTTAAAAAAGCTATTTTGGAATGATTATTTCCAGACAAATGCCAAAAATAGGACCAATTTCTCATGCATCCTCCTTTATATTGTCCCAATGTTACCTTCTTAGACAACCAAACTAAGAAATTAACTCTGTTAGATTATTAGGAATGAAACTAGGTACAGTTTTTGAATTTTGTATATTTTCCATTAATTTTTATTTTCTGTTCTCTCATCCAATTCAGAACCTCACATTGCATTTAGCAAATTCATTGAAATTGTTTTCATTACCAATGGTTCAAAATGGTAGTGTGATAATTGCTCACCAGGCTTCTACCAATCTTTAGACAGTCAACTAATTATCTTTACTTGAAAGAAATATATTTTCTTTGTATCTATTTATACTAAAAATGGTGCCCTCCATCCATCTCCAAGATTAGTTCAGTGATATGAGTTCCGGTCCCTGGGTATGCTCCCCATGCCCCCACCAGTGAGTAAAACCTGGGCAAATTGCTAAAAAGGCTCTCCTTTTTCTGATATTTATTCGGTTTCAGCTTGTGTGTGTGTGTGTTTCTGAGTACGCATGTCTGCGTGCGTTTGTGTGGAGGCTAGAAGCTTATGTCAGACATCTTCCTCATTTGCTGTCCATCTTATTTTTGGAGAAACAGTCTTTCACTAATGTGTAGCTTTCCTATTCAACTTGACTGGCTAGCAAGGCCCCGGGGGGTCATTCTGCCTCCACCTCTCCTGTGCTGAGACTGTAGGCATACACTACTCCAGTGTTTTAGTTGAGTACTTTTTATGAGTTTGCAGGATTTGAACCCAAGTCTGCATGCTTGTGTATCAGGCACTTTTACCTATGGACCCGTTTCTCCAGCTTCTGACTTGTTTTAGAGCTGTGTCTAACGTATAACTCAGGCTAGCCTAGATTTTGCTGCATGGGCCAGGATGGTTTTAGGCTGGTAATCCCCCTGCCTCAAGCTTCAGGGACAGGCAAGTGCAGGCTAGTACCCAAAGGTGAAGTGTCCATCAGTTCCCTGCCTTGGATACCCTACTTTAAAATAATTTCCTATCCTAAAAAAAAAAAAAAAGATTTTACGCCAGGAGTGGTGATGCATGCCTTTAATCTCAGTGCTCAGGAGGCAGAGGCAGGAGGATCTCTGTGAGTTTGAGGCCAGCTGTGGTTTACAAGAGCTAGTTCCAGGACAGTTGCTGTTACACGGACTGTTACTCTGTCTTGACTCTAAAAGATTTTATTTTAAATTATGTGTGTTTGTGTGTCTGAGTATGGGTTTGCACTGATGAATGCAGTACACATGGAGGTCAGAAGAGGGCGCCAGGCACCCTGGAGCTGGAATTACAAGAGGTTGTGAGCTGCCCAGCGCTGGGAGTCAACTCTGGTTTTCTGCAAGAGCAGTCTGCTCCTGGTGGTTGAGTCCTCTCTCCAGTCCCAGAAACTCGTTCTCTTTGCCACAAACTCTGCTCTGCTCCTGGGTTTTGGAGTCTGTGTTCTTTGGTTTATAGGGCCATGCACTTTCTCTTCCATCACCCTCTCCTTCTATTTCTTTTGTTACACATAACATCTGATATAATAGTTTACTTTTCTCCCCTAAATATGGTCCTGAATCAGGACCTCCTGCCTATTTCCCCAGCTCTTCATCAGTAGTAGTCAAAATTCCAGAAAGCCTGGTGTTTCTCCTTTGTCAACACAGTACATTTCCAGCAGAAGGCAGGTCTTGAAGGGGCTCTGAGGAGATGGGTGTAGGGTATCCATGTAATTGTCTGTTCATACGCATAGCGTGCAATTTAGATTTTGCGTTAAGTGCTAGGGAAAAAGAGCTTTGTTTTAAAGCTTGTCTCAAGCTGTTGGATCTTCTTCTGGGCAATTAGAATAATAAAATGCGATTTAATGCCTTTCTCCCTCTAAGTTGCCAGAAGCGTTTATAAGCCCGTGGCTTCCTCCGACTGGGGCAATAAGTAAACTCATGGTAGCTGTGGTGGAAATATCCTACAATGTTAATATTTAGAAAGAAAATATTATGATCGTCTTCCTAAGATTGATTTGGGAAAGCCAGCTGATTTTTATTTTTATTTTTATTTTTTTACCTTTTTGGGGCTTTCTGGAGCAAGGTCAGTAAGAGGAGGTAGAATTGCTTGGCTGATAGCGTATGCAGGCAGCTTCAGGGAACAACGTGTGGTTTATATTGTGAAGTGGTGCATCCTGGGAGCATGCTAACAGATTCAATGAGGGGAGGCCAGCAATGTGTGGCTACCTACACAGCAGCTGGGGGTCTAACCCAGGGATTCCGTGAGGGCCTGTGCAGCAGTAGCTATGTTTACATGGAACTTAGTTTACAATCAGAAAGAAAGGGGCCACAGTAAGGAATTCTCAGAAGTCATTCCATCTGCTCCCCAGATTTGTGTCAAAACATTTAGAGACTGGTTTAAACGCTTCAGGTTTTGAGTTTCCTAAGAGAAAGAGAGCCTCACGTTGAAGGGAAGTTGCTTAGTTGGTGCACCGTCTAGACCTATAGGTTAGTGTTAATTTAAAGTCAGTCTTGAGAAAGACTGGCAAGGCGTAAGGTCTGTTTTTTCACATTTGAATAGGGTATGGGTTACCACTTGACTTGCTTGGGCTGTGAAGTCAGGCCCTGTAATGAGGCACTGAGTGTCAAGTAGTTTATGTGGGAGGTGGTTGTAAAAAACTCAGCCACGTTAGGGATGGAGACAAGGAAGGAAGAGAAGCAGGTTAATCTTGTTATGACTGATCCACTGGGCTCAGTCGATTGGAGGAATTCTGGGAGAGAGCAAAGGGCCAGCCTTGAGTTAACTTGGACTGAGGGGAAGGGGATGTGGTAATTTGATCAGTCTTCTCCCTATCCGTTATCGGTGGAGGACTCTCCAGCACTTGCTGATGGAAATGACTGGATTCCAGCCTTCAGAAGAACAGCTCCCAGGCAGCGAGGCACAGTTGTGGCATTAAGAACACCCATCAGCTGATACGCAGAGATGCTTCAGAGTGGGCACAGTGGCATTCATTGCCATGGCTAACTCGGAAGTTTGCCTGAGACCCACCCTTATATCACTGTGATCTAGTATTTTCAGGACGAGCTAAATCCAGATAAGGAAAAAGATAATATCCAATATTGTGATAATGCTGGAAATAGCTAGGTTGAAAAGCCCCAAAGCTAGGAATGATGTCTTTTGTGTCAGACTATGTGTGGTATATTTAGTTCCCTCACTACTTGGTAATTCAGTACTCTTGAGTCACCCACAGGAGAACTTTCTTTCGTTCCCATCAAAAGAAGCTACCGTAGTCAAGAGGGATGAGGCAGGCAGCTGCTGCCCAGTGCCTTACTTGGCTCTTATTCATCATGGCTTCCTCCACACACAGCTGGTTCTCTTGCAAGGTCTTTCCCTGTCTCTTGCAGACATCATGGAGATTCTTGATGTCGAGCTGCAGGCTCAAGAGCTTGCTGTTCAGGTTGTTCACTTCTCTGTCTCTCTCCCCGGCCTAGGCAGCCAGAAAAACAAAAGCGTCAGTTAGGAATGACTGAGGAAACACTGGCTTCCTTCACTTAACGGGTTGATGGGGAGCTGAATTTGCTGCAAAGTCGCTCACCGCATCTCTGCTGTTATTACTCATCTCGGGTAACATTTACACAGGATCCATTTGTGAGGTGTCTGAGTGCCCTGCATTATTCAGACAATTACTTATTTATATTAATTAATCTTCGCCACGGTGCTGTGGGTGCATCAGACAATTCCCCTGTTTTTCAAGAGGAAGTCAGGGCCTAGAATGATTCCAGGCACCCGGAGAACTGTCTATAAATATTAATGGTTCTGCCACTGATGAAATAAACATATCGAGATGTCAAATGAACTTGTCAAGACCACAGTGAATCAGTGATGGAGCTGATGAGGGATTCTGAAGTCTCTCAACTTTCTCTTTATTCATTAACCACCCCCCCCCGTGCCTATTAACCTGGTGCTTTTCTTTACAAGGCTTACCATTGGGAGCAAAAGAGAAAGGCCTGACCTGATCAGTAAGATCCCCTGACTTTGATTAGGAGTTAGAAGGGTTAGCTAATTGTTGCTAGATCAGAATGGAAAGTAGTGACTCAGATCAAAACAAAGTGTGCAGAGAGAAGCGACTTAGGTGGGGAGGGGGCTGGGTGCAAAGGATGGCAAGTGGGTGGGCTCTCTATCCCCTCACGATGCCGGTTTCCAGTGTGGGAGGTGGTAATGTGAGAAGAATTTAGCAGGAAGCATTCGGCACCTCTGAAAGCTTCCTTCCTACGCCTGCACTGCTCTTCTTCATGTTTAGGAGGAAAGAAGGAAGAAGGAAAAAAACACTCCCATGTGAAGCAGCAAACTGGTTAGGGAGGTGGGGGTGGGGAGCCACAGAGAGAAGGGGAAGAAACTCTTAAAGGAGACATTTACACAGAAGGCCTTTGGCTGTTACTTATGTTAGCCCCATCCTACAGGAGAACGCAGAGCATAATTACATCTCAGAGTTGATCTTGATTGGTGGGAATGAGAGTTGAGTTCTCAAACTCCACACCAGTGATAATAGTGGCCAAGGACTGCCCCATGGGATGTGAGTGACCAAGCACTTCCAGTCCTCTGGTGACCCCAGTGGCCTTAAAGCAACTGTTTCCAGAGGAATTCATGGGGAGGGGACACAGTAATGGAAGCATGGATCTGAGCAGCCTTTCCAAAGCCTCACATCTGGTTAGGAGGAGGGCCAGTAGAATCACCCATGGAGCCAGGGTTCCGCCACCCTACCTCACTGACTTGACGTCTGGACTACGTGAACCACACAGCTCACACTCCCGTGGGAACTAGAGGCCTGAGATGGACACAGTAAATCAGGCGTTAGTGGACAGGTCCATTTAGAAGACCTTTGAGCAAGGCCAAGGTGGACCAGAGGACAGTGTGGGAACTGGACCCACACCATCAGGGTACCCGGAATCCAGAGGGTTCCCAGAAGCACTTCTGTCTCAGCTGACTCACTTCCCCATTTCCATTTAGTACCTGCAGCCCCCCCTTACAGTTTAATTAGGTTAACGGCTCAGCTTTGTCATTAAAAGGATTTCATTATCTCAAAACTCTCCCTCCCCCTTTCTATCTCCTGTCCCTCACTCCTCACTTTCAGAAAAATCACACTGGACGTCAACTGCCCCAAGCATGTAATTACCATTAAGACAATTACCAGGGACTCTCTTAAGAGAATGTGTGTGCGTAAGGTGGTTTTAAAAATTGGCATGCAGACACTGTTTTTTTTTTTTTTCCTTGAAAACAAGATCCACGGTCCCGGTAGGGAGCAGCTGCTTCACCCTAGCATCGTAGAGGCCTTTCTCATGGTCGTGCTGCACGGGATGGTGTGGAAACTCACAGGGGATGCTCAGGGTCCCCTCAGCTCTGGCTACAAAATCATTTATGTCATCTGTGAATTAGGTGCCAATGCCATGCTTGCTCTACAGGAGAGTCTGAGAACGCTCTGCACCTTCGTCTTGATGCTGATTTTGTCTTAAGGTGAGGACCGTGTTCTAGGGTTGCTTGGAATGGAGCCATATCCACTGAGGGCTTGATACTACAAAGCCAATGAGACTCAACTTGAGCTTCCCCAAGTTAACAGTTTAATGCACTTTCTCATGCTAGTGAAAACATTCGCTCTCTACAGGTTGGACTACCCTCTGAGTAAAAAGCCCAATGTTACCCCGTTCCTCTCTACCACCAGGAATTCAGAGCGGGCCTTCAATGTCATGTTATTTGGATATTTAGGAGTCTCTAAGGAAATGTCTTCGTTTATAAAACAAGAGGCTTGGGAGAAATCATCTTCCTTTGAAGTTCCTTAAACCAGTTGAATAACAAATGTGTTTTTCTAGACATCAGATGAAATTTGCTTCTAAAATAAAAATGTAACTGTTTATTCCTAAACAGCAAATCATGGAGGTCTTGAGGTATCAGCAGGAGCAAAGGTTTGTGAAGAGCAATGAGATGCTTCCCAGCATCCATTTTTAATGCAGTTAGTTGTAAGAAGTGGCTATGCTCAGGAACTCCAGAAAGGCTAGTATTCCTGGGGTCCTAGTAGATCTAATTTTCTAATATCTTGTACAAGACATCAGCTGTGAACTATTTATAATCCCGGGTCCTTTCTGGAGAATGAATTCCAGGCAGATGCCTTTAGAGTATCAATATGCATTAGGTATAGATTTATTCCGACATTTCGTCAGTCACAGCTCTGTGAGCAGTAGGAGACAGACCAAGAGCTGTAGTGTTGATTCTTGGGTACCATCTGATCCCATCACAGATCTGAAGTTGTTAGTGACGTCTGAAATAACAAACCTCTGTTGCTAGGAGAGGTTTCATCTCCATAAGCCGTGGACTCAGATACCCAGTTTTGCTTATGTAAGATTCCAACCTGGCTACTCTGCCCAGAAGCACATGACATTGGCCGAGCTACCAACCCACAGGCAAAATAATAAATGCCAATACTGCAGTTGCCTCCATGAACCTGGAAAATAAGCTGTTCAATGAGAGTGAGTTCCGCATTGGTTAAACAAGCCTTTGGTTAATTAGCACACCTCCTCAAACACGCATCTTAAGAAGGGGACTGCATTTGGTTCTGAGTTTTAAAGGACTGACAAATAGATTCATGTCTATGCTCAGGTAGAGCTGTGTCAGACTTAAGCTTATGATTCAGCAGTACTTGAGAGAAAAGAATATCTAAGATTCAGCCGGGCGGTGGTGGCGCACGCCTTTAATCCCAGCACTCGGGAGGCAGAGGCAGGCGGATCTCTGTGAGTTCGAGGCCAGCCTGGTCTACAAGAGCTAGTTCCAGGACAGGCTCCAAAGCTTCAGAGAAACCCTGTCTCGAAAAAACCAAAAAAAAAAAAAAAAAAAAAGTCTAAGATTCAAAATCATGGCATTCTGGCGGTTTGGGGACTTGAACAAGGCGGCTTTGAAAAACTGGGGTTGTAGTTCCTAGGCTAGCTTTGGAATCAAATGGTGACTTGGGTAATCTTCTGTGATAAATTCTCTAAGGATGAAGACAAATCTTCAACAAATAATTGAAAGCCACTTTTAACTCTCACAATCCTACAACCCCTGGACAGATAACAATCTATGGCAAGTGTTATGCTTTAGGAAGCTGAAAGCTGGGATGGAGATGTCTCAGCGTGTTACGACATTGGCCCCCCAAACCTCGGGAACTGAATGGGAGATCAGAGACCCACATGGTGGAAGTTGTTTTCTGACCTCCACCTTGCCCCTATAAATAGATAAATGTAATAAGATTTTATGAAATCAAAGCCATAAAAACTAATGTTGCCTCAGGAATTTTTACATTTTACTTGTGATAATTGAGTTTACACTTATTAACAGTAATTCCAAACACTAATATGGACATTGCTGACCAGAGTCTCAAGTTTAGTTTTATAGAAATATTGCAGTTTTCGTATTACTTTAGTGGGAATTAATGGAAAATCATTCAAATTTTAGAAATTTTAGAAATAGTTCTGCTCGTATAGCAAATAATATGGACATGTTAAATCTGGTGATGCTGGCACACTTGCAAGTAGGTACTTTAGGATACACATGGTATATGGCAGAGATTGGCTACCTGTGGAATGCGAGTTGCTTTTTGTTGGCACTTCAGGAATTCCTTCATACTTTGGGCCATCATGTCCTGAGGGGCTAGTCTGATAGAGGGCAGGCTCCAGGAGAACAGAGATCTCTATTTCATTTGCTTTTCGAACCTCCAGCTCCTAGAACAATGCCTGGCACATTGAAGGTGTTCCAAAGACATACGTTAAATTGGAAAAAAAAATAGCCTAGATAGTTCACACCAGACCCTTGTTCCCAGCAGAACTAGCAGCAGGTCCCATATGGCAGTAGTAACCCAGCAGGAAAGCAGCATAAATGTTTGGGTTAGGAGCAGCTTACTTCTTGGCAGGAGCACATGCCAATGTGAGACATCTCTACACTTATCCTCAATAGACCTTTTCCATCCTTTGTGGAACAATGAAGGAATTAATACATAGAATTTGGCCAACTCTTTAACCACACAAAGCAGAAAACTCCATTTCTACATCCTACTAGATAAAAAGAGATGTTGGCAACTATAGAAAATGTCTATTAGGTGCTTTTACACCCAGTGCCTGATAGCTACCTAGCAAGCATCTGAAATCCGTGCTCATTATGTATGCTTCTAAGGCGAGGCAAAGGAGGCTCAGAGAGAGTGGGCAGCATGGTCCAGGTCACTCTGCTGTTAGATGTGGACTCAGAGCTGCTGAGGCTTAAATCTGACTCCTTAAATCTACGCTCTCTGGCTTGCTCTGTCCATGGTATTTTATGATGGGTATACCTGGAATTTGGAGGCATAGAGCTTGCAAGAGATCCCTTTCCACAAAGGTTCACCTCCACATATGTAGGAAGCTGGAAGTCTTACCTCATCGTTCAGTCCCTTGGCAGTTCGCAATTCTCCTTTAAGCTTTAGCATTTTTGTGAGCTTTGTTATAAACCTGAAAAAGTCCAAGTGTTTAAGATGGAAAAAAGTATAAACGAGTCCAGCCCTTTAAAGATTTTCCCAGCTGGATCGATGCCCTCAGCAGGGGAGTTGGAAAAGTCTCCTAAACCGTTTACAACACCGGCTTCCCTACCCATCTGTTTGTGTTTTCACGTGCGCGTTCAGACCTCTGTGAGGGAGGCAGAGCTGTAGTTTATGTCTTTCCCAGAAAACCACCATGTGCTGGACTAAAAAGTTTCTGAATTTGCTCCTCTAGGGAAGAACAGGGTCTCGCTTCCTTTCTAGACTTCTAAGTATTCTTCAGGTCAGATGTAGTTAAGTCTTACTTAGCTTTTTTAATAATCCAGGCAGGAACATTATTTATATGTGACCTACTTCCATAATAACTCTGGGAGGCAAGACAACTCCTATCCCCATCACACAGAGGCAGAAACTGAGGCCCAGAGATGTGAAAAGGTTTACCCAAGGACACACAAGCTCTCTTGCTATTTCATGAAGCTCACCCGCTGATTTTATCACTGTGAATTTGAAATGTCCAGTGATGTGACTTTTTTTAAAAGCATCAACTTGCCACGGTGGGGATTATAAAGTTAGAAATCTTGTAAAGTGCTGAGAATTATCTAGATTAAAAAGCTTCCAACGAAACTAAAGATGGCTGCAGAGGTAATGCTATGTAACTACAGGATGATGCGTTTGAGGTCATAATGCATTGACCTTCCTAAAATAATCTAATTCATTATGGGCTTAACTGTAGGGCTAAGGGGATTTCCACCAAGCACTTACCTGCAGAATGGTTCCAAGAATGAGAAGCCACCAAATACTCATTCTTTGTAATAAGCTACATCCCCCATCCCTCATATAAGCCAAGAAGAAAGAATGGTTGTGATGTGTGGAGTTTGGAATGTCTAATGGAGCTGCATTCCGATTTTCTGTATTCTAGACCCTCTTACATCTTCATGCATAGACTTGCATCATGGGAATGATGACATCACTCAGCCTTACCTGGTTGAGTAGGGCAAGGTTGGGTGATTTCACACTAGCTCTCCTGCACCCCCCGCCCCCAATCCCAGCGGCTTAAAACTAGGAAGGATTACTTTTCACTCAGGCTACACGGCCTTTGTGAACCATCTGGAGCTCTGCCCCACATTGTCCTTCCTCAGCTCCTTATTGTCCTCAGCTAGTGGAACCTCTATTATCTGGTACCTGGTCTGTTGCCATGGCGGCAGACAGGGAACCTGAGGAAGTACATACTGGTTCATAAAGAAGAAGTGAAACACTGCTTCTGCTCACATTTCATTGGCCCAAAACAAACCTCATGATCACCCCTAACTTTCTTTGTTCTCTAAAGGAAATATTAATGAACAGCACAAATAATTTCCACTCGAGGCAAGTCAAAAAGGTTAAAAGTAACTCGGCATCAAAGAGTAGTCAACAGGGCTCTGAGCTACCAAAGCTTTGAAACCTAGTTCAAAATCATGTGGATCCTGTCCCAGGGGAGGGCTCATCTCATCGAGCCCTCATCGCTGCCTCTGGAGGTGAAGGGGCTGTAGTAAGTGACCCTCATGGTCTGCCGTAGCTCTCAACTTCCCTTTGCTGTTCTACCTTGACAAACATCTTCATTTGGTAAGAGCGATAAGCTCAGCCTGAGCATCACACACTAAAAATATGTCCTTGAGAATAACATTTTTCTTCAGGAACGTCCGCTGGGTCATCAGCCGATGATTCTCAAATCAAATCTTATTTAAAAGGCTACAAAAAAAACCCCACAAAAATAATTTTCTAGATTGTGATGGTTTCAAAGAGTATTTCAAAGGAAAATTAGAAGGTGTCTGTTCCATTATTCCCATGACATATACTGGACTGTAGCAAGGAAGGATAACTGACTTGTTCTGGACCATAGCAAGTAAAAAGCAAGAGAAAACAATAACAGGGTTTTGTCCCTCAAGGAAGACACAGGACTCCTGTGAGTCATTAGCAATAACAGTGGGGGACAACTTGGAAGTGCTCACAGTTGAAAAAAGAAGGGTTGCATGATACATCTTCAAGGTACTTGACAGTAATGTTTGCCAGATGGGTAAGAGAGAGCATAGAGGGAGGTTCCCTGCTTCATAACTGACCATCTGGAACTGTCCATCACAGTTCTCTTAGGGGGGTTCCTGGCAAGCATTTCATGTAGAAGCAAACTCACCCCAGACGGGATAGGATAGTAGATCCCAATTACTGACTGCTCTTTTGGGTCTAAGACTTTGTTAATGTCGCTTCTTTTCAAGTCTCCGGCTTCCACATCTCTGTTTCTTGCATCTCTGTTGAGCTCATCGCTTCTTCAGGCCTCATCTGGGAACTTTTTTCTTGTTTTCAAAGTCTTGCCATCTGTTTTTCAAATAGTATTTTTCTCAGTGACAGCTGTGCCCAGGGAAAAAAAATGAAGGTTAATAATCTAAATAAAAACTTAGAGGCCCATGGAGATGGACTGGTGGGCAAAAGCAGTTGCCATGCAAGCCTGGTGACTGGAATTTGATCCCTGGGATCCATGTTCAGAAAGAAAATAGCCGGACATAGCAGCAGGCACCTGTAATCCCAGCACTCTATGGTTATATGAGAGGCAGAAGCAGGAGGATCAGCTGGAAGTTTCTGGGCCTGCTAGCCTGGAGTATGTTACGTGGTAGAAAGAAGAGAAACCCCATCTCAAGTGGAAGGTGAGATCCGAACTCCCAAAAGTTTCCCTCTGACCTCTACATGCATGGCATGGCATGCATGCATATACACACATACATGCGAGCGTGCGTGTGTGCGCACAGACACACACACATGCATACATACATACTCACTAACTTAAAAACCATAGAGGTTCTAGTTTCTAGAAATTCTAGATTCTAGTGATAACTTTGCTTACCCTCAGCCCTTGCTCAGAGCACCAGTACACACATGCAGGAAATGATAACTAGCCCCTTACTTGGGCTAGCCCCTTACTTGGGTGTCAGCCATGAACTCAGGTATACAAGGGGGAAAATCTAGTTTTCATTACTCAGTCTCTTTATTATGATCTCGTTCCACTACATAACAGAAACATAGTTTCAGTTGTTTCTAAGAAAGTGTCATTATTATCAGGCAGTGGTGGCGCAGACCTTTAATCCCGGGAGGCAGAGGCAGGCAGATCTTTGAGTTCAGGGCCAGCCTGGTCTACAAGAGCTAGTTCCAGGACAGGTTCCAAAGTACAGAGAAACCCAGTCTCAAAAAACTAAACAAAGAAAAAAAATCAGGTTATTTCAAAACCCCTTTAAAGTCTCTTTAGAGTGTGCCTAGATTCTCAGCTCCTGAAACCATGGGTGACTTCTGGCCCATGGCCATAGGGTAGTATGTGCTGTAATATCTATGTATTATTAATATCTGGTGACAGGGTATAAAAACTATACCTTCCTTTCCTACAGGCTTGGAGTTGGTCCTCTCACTCTCGGGGGGCCATCCTCTATGACTTTGATGTATATTCACATAGATGTTTTCCGTTCATCTCCTCTCACAGTCGCCCTACCCAAATCCTGTGTTTTGCTTTGCATGTCTACAGAATCTAGACTCTTAGATCAAAGCGCTGAGCTTTTGTTAGAATCCATTGTTTTTTTTTTCCACATTTGCCTCATCTTATATCTTTCACTAGGACCCAATTCCTGTCTTTGCTCCAATTTACTTGTCCATTGCTTTTCTTAGTTCAGAGGACAATTGTTCAGTTTTGGGGAGGAAGGAAAAAGGCAACAGATGAACAAGATCAGTGAAGCAGAGGTGTGTATCAGGCAGGCATTGAACTCTCTGTGTCCTCCGGGCTGGCCATGAATGTCAATCACCCAGCCTCTTCCTCCTGAGTGCTAGCGTTACAGGCATGCACGACTATGCAGGCTCATTCTTCTTTTTGACTTGGATAGAATAGACCAAAGACTTACTTTTCCCCTGACTAGAATGTATTTCTGGATTTCCAGAGAAAGGGGTGTTATTTAATGGGAAGTGAAAACAAACTTCAGGGATTAATCAGAATTAGATTTACTTAAACTCACATCAAAGTATTCACACTGGGTTTTAGATTTTTCTCCAAAGCTTTCTTGATTTTTAAAAATATGTGACCACCATAAATGGGCTGAGATACCCCCTTGTGCAATTTTTTTCCTGCCCAGTATGGAAGCAGCCATGGTATGTAGAGCCTAGCATGAAGAGAACTCATTTTTTGGATCTAAACCCAGTTCTAAAGGAGGAAATCCTTGGTCTTGGAGGGCATGTCTGATGGGTGAGAGGGCGGAGCCACAGGAGCAATGATGCAGGAGTTGGTTCTGCTAGGGTGTGAGGTCCTGCAGTGTAATATATGGAAGAGGACTCTGATACCAAAGTCCCTCCAGAAAGAGACTTTGGGATGGAGGAAGAAAGCAGGGCTCTGAAGCAAAAGAAAAGCGTCCCAGGTACTGCCAAACTCTTGGTCTTGGGTTAAACCTCCCTGTGGCTGCTTCTTTTGGTACCTTTCACAGGTGTTGTTAACTGCGTGGTCCAACACCCACTCTTTTATCTTCCTTAGTAAAACTGAACCCCAGCATTATTAAATATCTATGTACTAGAACCACATCTTCCACCCATCCTCTGGGTAGGTACTGCTCTGTGTTTAAGTTTTGGCTAACAAAAGGTGAACTTGATGAGGACTTACAGGACATCTTAAAGAGGCAGTGCACAACTCAGATTCTTCTCTCCTTCCCAGTAGTCTGTGCTGCTGACTCAATGCCTGCCTCTCCATCAGCCGTTTAGAACACAAAGAGTTGCTCACAGACACAGAAGGAGCCCAGGTCCCTCATGGTGTGAAATGACCATGTCAGCCCTGACAGAGAGAAGTTTTTGTTTTTAACTTTCTTTTTATTCATTCTGTGTGTCTTTCACATCATACATCTTGATCCCTTTCATCTCCCCAACCCTTCACATCTGCCCTCTGACCCTGAAACCCAGCACCCCCCCAATAAAACAAAGTTTAAGAGGAAAAAAAAGAAAAATTAAAAATCCCATCATGGAAGCTGCAGTGTGACGCAGCGAGTCACACTGTAGACCCTTTAGACCATATGTCTTTACTTGTGAGTGTTCATTACAAAGAATCATTGGTCTGGTTCGAGGCCTCTGGTTCCTGCTACACTATCGATGCTGGGTCCTCACTGGGACTCTTCTTGGGTATCCTGTTGCTGCCCTGTACTGTGGAAATCCTGCAGCTTTGGTCTGCAGGGCCGGTCACTTCATATGCTCCAGCAGATCACAGATGGGGTAGATATTGGGGTGGACTAAGTCACAACCCTGGTTCTGGGCCTGGGCAGCTGCAGGGTTGGTCATCCTGCCATTTCTCCCCCGTCCTCACCACCAGGGCAAGTGAGAGAGCAGTTTTTATCTTGTTTAAGTAATCATTACCCCTCCCCCATTTCTTGCTATTGGATTTAATGCAGATGGACAAAGTAACCCTTGTTGTGATCCTCAGACCTCCCTAACAACCCACTCTATTTCTAGCACCACCCCTAGCTTCCAGAGAGATTGCTCAGCAGTTAAGAGCACTGTAGGGGACCTAGGTTCCATTCTCAGAATGTACATGGTAGCTCAAGCTCCAGGGGTTCAATACCCTCTTCCTGCCCCTGTTCACACTACATGCACATGGTGAAAAATATCATATAAGCATGTAGACACCTAAAATAAAACAAATTCTGAAATGCATAGAGGACCGCACATTTTGTATATTGTAGGCAAGTCTTTGACATCCATATATGACATTCTCTTAAATGTCCCCTTTCTTCTTTGACTTGAGCCAAAGCAAGTGCTTTGCTCTCACTTTCTGTACCTCCTCTTAATGCACAGAGGAGACCGTGTGCGGGAGTGAGTCACGTGCTCAGGTTCCTGCTGCCATCATCATTATTCTCAGGCCATATGGCAAAATTTGGTGTTTGGAAGGACGTGATGCCGCCGATCTTTGTTGCCGTGATCACTGGGCAATGAGGAGGAAAGGCCCACCTCCTTGCTTTGAGGCTTTCCTTCTGGGAAGCGTGTTTTCTGCCTGTGGAAAAATCGCATTCTTTCACAAGCCAACTAGACTGACACTCCAGGCGTCTTCCTCACAATACACATAATATTTGTACTTTTCCGGAAGCTTCTATATGCCACACATTGTTCTAAGTATATAATAACAGTTAATTCACACAGTGGCCTTGCCGGGTAGGTGAGCCTTTTCCGGTCACAACATGTTATCTGAATGTCTTTCAACGTGAACACCTGGCGTTACTATGGATGCAGACGATTCGCATTTTCTGTTTAGCTAGGTAGCGGTTGTCTACTGTTGCGAGAGAATACGAGCATATACACTTTTTTTGAGATTATTTTAGATTTCAGCCACGTTACAAAAATAGTCACTTTGGAACCTTTTATTTTGATAGGTTTTCACTCTTTTGTGACCTAGACACTTTTGAAGATTATTGGCCAGTTAATTTATAGAATGATCGCCAATTTGGATTTTCTTCACATTTTCTCCATGTTTATACTGAGGCTGTATATTCTGGGCAAATGTGTCATAAGCCATTTTAGTGAATCATATTAGGTATGCATAAAATTAATGTATTTCATCCTGATGACCTTAACCCTGGGTCACTGGCTCTTCTGGTTTTTATCTACTGTAAACCCATTATAATGAATGAACATCTGTGGAGATACTTTGAAAGTATACAAATATTCTGTTTGTTCCCGAACTTAACCTACCATTTTTTTTAGCAAGATAGCTCTCTCTTGCAATAACGACTAGTGTGTTATTCTTTTTCTCTTTCTTCCTTTTTTTAGTTTTTCAAGACATACTGTGTTATTCTTTTGTCCTTTTTTTGGTGCACGTTTGTGTTTGCAAGAGTGGAGATGGCACAGGAGTGTGGGCGCCTGCCTGTGGAGGCCAGAGGCTGACACTGAATGTCTTCCTTGATTGCATTTCACTTCTGTCTAGTGAGGCAGGATGTCTTGCTGAGCCCAGAACTCACCAATTAGGCAGCCGACCTAGCCACTTGTCCTTGGATCCTTGTTCCTGTCTGCTAAGTGCTGGGATTGCAGGCAGGCTGTCACGCTTGCGTGGCTTTTATGTGGATGCTGACAAGTGTTTTATCCATTGGGCATCACCCCAGACCCATTGCTGTGGTATTCTAATAGAGATTTTCTATTTCCCTCATTCCTTTTACATTTCCTTATTGAGATGCTTCTGGAAGGAAGGGTTGTTCCTTATCCCAGCTTAATTGTTTATTTATATTGGTATGAGCCCATGAGATCTATCTGATGAGCTATAATCAAATACTATTAATTTTGTTGCCCAACTGTTCCTAATTCAACCATTGAAGACTCCTTTCACATTGCCTTCTGTAGCCTTTCAACGAGCCCTATAGTATCTGGAGCACTTCTTTAATTTCCAGGGTCACAGCAAGCATGCCCTAGCCTCATCTTGCATTTTCCTGTCCCCTTCTTCCCACTTATTTCTTCCTGGAGTCAGGGATCACATGATCACTCAACTCATGTGACAGTAGGCACATTAACTTCTTCCAAACCTCAGCACCCTTCCTTGGAAACATCTGTGACCGTAACCTTACATGATGGAGTCAGTGACAAGCAATGCACGTGTGACTGGTGGAGAAGTTTAAATTTTTGGATGGTTTTTCTTTCCTTTCTTTGTTGCTTTCCTGGGGGTAGAGTTTGTTTCTTGAGTTGCCTTCAGCTACCTTCAGCCTGGCGTTATACGAAATTCCTATCTTGAGAAAGGGTTTTCCAAGCCTTCCTCTTTATCCTTCTTGTCTTAGACACTCCCTCTCTTCTCTTAGGTTTCAAACAGCTTGGAAAAGAGACAAGGGCTGTTGGGGGCAGGTGTGACAACACCATCCAGCACCCTCTTAGGTGCCTGCTCTCTGGCAGGAAAAGGGTTAAATACTTGGTGATAACTTCAGCGTTCAACTGTCAAGTCTCTTAGGTTCAGCTCAGCAATCAAACCGCATAACCTAATAGAGCCCCCGGTGCTACGGGAAGCACAGGACACTGATTTATATTTTAATATCAGTAATTTCCACAAGAGCAACATTTCTGAGTGTCATTTTACAATTTCTGTCAAATGCCAGCTCGGTTTTTCTTAATTCTGTTTATTGTGTCTGCATTTGCAACCTCATCGGCAATGCAGATTCCCGGCTCCCAGGGGAGAAGAGTGTTGCTGCATTTCTCTGCAATGGGAGGGCTGGGACTGGGGGACAGAAATGGGCCTATAAAAGAATTGAAAATATAAATGAAGTACTGCTTATTAAGAAATGGTTATGAAGTACATTTAACCTTTAAAAAAAAAAGCAAGACTGATCAAACTCAAAAAAGGAAAGAAAGGAAGAAAGAAAGAAAAGAAAAGAGAAAGAAAAGAAGGAAGAAAGAAAGAGAGTATTTGAGATCCACATTGGAACCTTTCCTCCCTGCACCAAGAACTGTGGTTCAGGCAGCGGGTATCTGGCCATGTTTTCTGTGAAGTGGTTGCTGTGGCCATTGGCACTGCAGTGAGTTGTGAAGGGCTTTGGGATTCCCAAAGATCAAAGGTACAGAGCTACATAAACGCCAGATGTTGCCAGTAGGAAGGAGCCTGGTTCTTGCCTGCATTCTTTGAACGTCTAATAAAGGAACAAAGCTGGTGCAGCTGGCACAAACCTCATCTTCCGGCCGGTGTGCTTAGTGGGTGGGTGGTGCTTCTCGAGGCTGCCTGCTGCAGACACACACTCTCGCGCGTCAGCAGCATCTCCTGGCTCCTGCTAGACCCGCAGCTCTAGTGTCTGCACTGGTATGTTCGCACATATGTCGGACCGACCTCCTGTGAGGTCTCAACGTATAGTCTAACACTTAGTTGTGTGTCTCCCTTGACTGTCACAGAAAGACAGGAAGAGTCAGAGGCCCTTCGTGAATGGGAGTGTTGTTAGCAACCAGACTCCTCTCCAAAGTCTCAGCTCCTGTGCCTCGTTTCAAGCCCAGTGCCGCATCGCTTTGCTCCTGGTTAAGACCGAATGCGTTTTACCATCATCCTTCAGTTTCCCACGCTGGATATCCAACATCGCGTCTTATTGCCAAACCTCTGGCAGAAGCCGTGTTGAGTTTCTCAGTGGAGCTATCGACCACATTGACTGAAGCCGCAGCAACGTGTTTCTCCCCATCCAAAAGGGTAAAAATAACAGGAACAAGTTGTCGGAAATGAAATTTCAATTCATCCACGCCCTTTCTACACTTCTGCCGCGACTCCCAAGCAGGGATCGATAGTGTTTAGACAGCCAAGGAGATTTTTTTCCCCTCTTAAAGCACCAGATCAATAGTAAAAAAAAAAAAAAAAAAAAATCTTGCAGCCCTCTGTATGTGTTGTAGTAAATGTGAACAAATCAGAGGCCTTCGGCTAAAGCGATTGACTGAAGGCGGAGACAGGCTACGCTTTGTAACCAAGAGTACAGGTGGTGACGACGATGAAACCTCAGCGCTTCCAGGGTTCCAGTAACAAGGCTTCAAAGGGAATTCCTGTACCCAAAAGGAAGAAATGAAAAGATGCCCGTGCATCACAGCATTCGGGTCTGATGTCTTTAAGAGCCAGGAATGCGCTGCAAGAATCAGTGACCACTGTGCTTACTGGGAGACAGTGTAGATCCTGGAGCGCGTCCCAGGACACTTCCTCTTCTTCCTGCCCATTGCTTTCTTAAACTTAAGCACACATTGAAAGTTTCTGGCTACCTGTGTCTTTTGTCCCATTGTCCCACGTGTGCTCTTCCCGTGGTGCTGTACACTTTCCACCTGCCTCCTCTAGCAGACTGAATCCTGTGTTTCTGGTTTACCCTGTTTGTCAGCACTGAAAATGTCCTCTGGGGCCTCTTCTCCCTCCTCTCTTTAATCCTGCTATTTGTGTGTGAGAGAAATTTGGTCAAAGCTCAATTCTGATTTTATTCAAATGGTTTACCTACGAGCCACCCTTTTCCATTGTGAAAAATCGCTATATTTTATTACATCTCCCTCCTTTTTTCAACTAGAGATAATAAAGTGCGCAGATACATGAGTTAGGCTGAGATCTAAATGTTGTCTCTTCAATAGATAAGAGCCCTGGCTATGACAAGAAGCGGAAGACTTCTGAGGTGGACAATGACAAGAACAAATCCTTAATTTCATTTGGAGAAGCCACTCCAGCAAATCACAGACTGTCACATAGCAGGGCCTCTTCAAACCAAACCAAACCAAACCTCGCTCTTCAAGCTGTAAAACCCAAAGGTGAATGCTGTGGACGTATGGGCAAGAGTCTTCACTATGGAAGACTTGTGATTCTTATAGGGGTCCCTTATATTCTTACTGGTGCCAACTTATATAATGATTTGAGAGTCTGCTGGAAACAAAACCTCTGCTGGAGTCTAGTGCAGAAGCAGGATAACACTGTAAGGCTTTTTTTTTTCTTTTTAAAATAACATTTATTTGTTTAATTTCTCTTAATAAATTAAATAATTTAATTTATTTGTTCAATCAAGGAGATTGAACCTGTGTCCTCATGCACGATAAGCAAGTGCTTTGCCACCAAGACAACACCCCTCAAAGCAAGTGTGTATTAGTTTTGATGAAATATTTTATTTTAATAGAATTATTTTTTTCTTAACCCATTGTAGAGTGGTAAGTCGAGGTTGTAGACACTCTGTAGACTGCCACAGTCATCCCCTCCTTGGTATGAGACCTCATGTCACAGACCTGTTTTCCATAGGGGTACTGGATACTGGTATATATCCAAAGTGCCCCTGAGAAAAGACAGATACAGCACAGTTACTTCAAAGAAGTTCAGTAGTGGTAGCAGGCAATGTTTCCCTTGGGACCGTTTCTAAAGGTAGAAAAAGAGAAGCAAGCTGGGTGTGGCGGTGACCTTGGGAGAGTGAAACAAGATTGGGAGGGTCAAGGTCAGGGTGGGCTCCAGTGAGATCCTACAGCAAATTAAACCAAAGCAAACCACAAACAAAAATCAGAAAACCAGATTGAAATAATAATAATTTATCTAGCAGCTCGTAAGTTCTGAGAATCCGGCGCCTAGTAAGTGCAATGGAAATGTTCAGTAACAAAAGCACAACTCCAAGACAAACTAGCATCTGAGAAGACTCAGCCCACGTTCCTCCTGGAGGCGGCATCCCCCAGAGCCCTGCATTGTAACCACTAGCTTCTCTCTCTGGTTCTTCTTATTAACCCTCTCTCTGTACATGCCAGTGTGCCTATGTGTACATGTGTGTACATGTGGTGGCCAGAGGACAACTTGAGGAGTCATTCCTCAGGAATTGTCACCTTCTCCTTGGTCCGGGGCTGTCTCCTTGGCCTGGGGCTTGCTGATTCAGTTCAGCTGTCCGTTCAGGGAAGGCCAAGGATTCAATTGTCTCTGCATCTTTAGGGTTGGGATTACAAGCATACACCCACCATGCTTGACTCTCTAAAATGTGAGTTCTGGGGCCAGAATTCAGAAGGGGGGGGGTTGGGAGGACTATGTACGATGTGTGTGTTGTCTCAGCTCCTGTCCTGGCAGGACCCCAAGAGTGAAGCTCCCTTCCTGGGCTCTTGAGGCCTGGGAGTGGTCAAGGTGACCCCTGGACCCTGCATGACACTGTGTAGCTTCCTCTCATCACACCCACATCTCCGTGAGATACGCCATAGACTGTTCTGCTTAAGTGCACAACCAACTTCTTGCTCATACGCTCACTAATGAGGAAAAATGGCAGAAAATCTTGTCAGCAGTTGTATTCATTTTCCCAGGGCTATTTAACAAAATCCCACAACCGGGGAGCTTAAAATAACAGAAATGTGCCGTGTCACCACCCTGGAGGCTAGGGGTCCGAGATCAATGCACCAGCAGAGCTGTTCTCTTTGAGGGTGTACTCCGCTCCCTTGGCTTGTCAACTCACCACTCCTAACTCTGTCTCCATCTCTATAGGCCGTCTCCCTGGGTGCATGGCTGTCTCTCAGGCCCTCATGTTACTGATGTCCCCAATAAAAGGGAAATTTGGAAATGGGCACACACAGGAAGAGTCCTGTTCAAGTGACAGTACCTGTAGGAGCATGGATGAAATGTGCCAGACAACACCAAGTGTTGCCAGAAAGTCACCCAAACTAGGGAAGGCCTGGAACAGATGCTCCACCCAGCTGTCAGAAACAATCGACTTTGCTGATACCTTGACCTCAAATGTTTTGCCTCCGGTGTGGTGAGAGTGTTATTACAACTGTAAGCCACTTAGTGTGACCCCCATCTTAACTAATCATTACTGCAATAACCCCCCTTCTGAATAAGGTCACATTTTTAGATCCTGGGGGTTTAGAAATTCAACACATAAACTGGGGTGGGAGTGGGAGACAATTTAATTCAAGCAGTGAAGTATGTTTAAGTATCTTCCACGGTCCAAAAAGAAAAAAAGTCTCTCTGACATTCCCCAGCTGTCTCCGTCTCTTCTCCTTGTCTTGCTGAATAAATGATCCTTATTGTATTTGATTAACTTGACACCAGAGGCTGCTTCCGTAAGACCTTCCCCTCCAGAATCGCTTTCTGTTCTTGGCTTCCGAGACCCTGTCCTGGTTTTACCTCCAGCTTTTTGGGATGCTCCTTAGACCCCTTAGCACACATTCCTCCTGCCTGTGCTTGTACTGGCTTCCAAGGTTCTCTACTTCTGTCCTCTTCATTCTTATTCTATGTCATCTCCGGTCCCTTCTATCATCTTGATATCAGTGACCATTCATATCAGAATTGCTCTAACATATAATCTTCAGCATGGCTTTGCTGTGAAGCTTGAGATCTGTATCCATGACTGCCTTCTAGACAGTTGTAGCTGCCCTGACTGGTCCCTGCGGTTCAGCATCTCCAACAGGAAACCTGTAATCCTCTACTCCAAAGTTCCTTCTCTTATATCGATTGTTTATCTAACATACACATAACAGTGTGTCCCATACAGTGTTCTAAAGACTTTGCTCTGAAGCCATGTAGTCTGCGTGAAGAATCTGTGATCTATGTTCTCTGATTGCTTTCATCTCTGGCGAGAAACCGAGGCACGGTAAGGCTATCTAGCTTGTCCTTGATGAATCTGTGATCTATGTTCTCTGATTGCTTTCATCTCTGGCAAGAAACTGAGGCACAGGAAGGCTATATAGCCTGAAACCCAGGTGGCTCAGCTCTGATGTTGGTACTCGTCACACTCCTGTATGCTGCACCCCCTTTCTCCCACAGTCCTCTTAACCCAGCACTTACAAAATCCTTCCTACCATTCTTTCTAAATCCAGCTTTTTTTGCTTCTGTTATCTTCATGCAAATGCCATACTAATTTCAGATACGACCAGATACGACCTGGTCATTGAGTTTTTAAAAGTCTTTCAACATTGATTGTCAAATGTCTTCAATCATTTTCTATTGATGCCATGATTAAGTTTAGGCTAAATGGCTTACGCCATGTTTCTGACCCTCATTTCCTATCTTCTTCCCTCCATAGCTCAACTGAAGTATGCCTTTGCCCCATGCTGCTTATGCTACAGGTATCATTCTGTCCCCTCTTTCCACCATTTTCAGGCAGGCGTTGAGGGTCCCAGTTGATCCCGTAGGACTCAGGGTAAATATAGTTTCTTATGTAAAGCCCTTGCTGGTTCCTAGGACCTGGGTTCTTCCTCTGAGAATGTGCTCCCAACTTGAGCCTCGATCCCTTGACCAGAGCCATCACCACACTGCACTGGAATCATGGTAGACTTGCCCTCATCTTCCTTTCTACAGAAGATCCAGGGACTGTGCTCTCCTTGTTTACCATCTTGTCTCAAACCAATAGACAAGCACCTATCATACAGATGATGCTAAATCATATTGGCGGAAAGAATGGAGACCAGTGGACTAATGGCTAGAAGGAAATAACTGGCATAGGAACCGGGATACTCTGTCTACATGACCACTATACTCTTTCCTTGATGGGTAGGTTGACACAAGAAACCAAAGAGGCTTGTGAGGAGACAAAGCAAAGGACCCAGAAATAATCCACTTGAACAGTGACTGGTTAAGAGAGAATCATAGAATCACAGTTAAGATAGTATGTCAGATAGTAAAGATCTTTGCGGTGGGACTGATGCTCTCAATTTATTGGTCAAACAATTCTCACTTCTGGACATCTCTAGAAGGGCTCTAAATGCCTCTCTCTGTGTGACTCTACTTTCCCTCTACATCACAGAACTCGTAAGTCTTTGACTTCTGTGTTCAGTCTAATTCATTCAGGATCTGCAGACCTATTTTGTCACGCGTCAGCTTTCCTCGAGCAATCTTTTTTATTTTAAGTTCTAGGGGATGCCTCCCTCCTCTCAAATCCCTCTGAAGCTGCAGGCCTACTGCTGTTCAGAGGCACAGTGGATTACAAATCAAGAATGATTTTATGGAGAAATATGAAGATTTGGCTCTTGATTCTGATGAATAGTGATGGGAAATCTTCTAGGGTATGGAGGAGGAATAAAAGTTTCCAACTAGAGGGAGGAGAGTAGGAGAATTGGGCTTGTAAAGAGTTTCAAATGCTAGGATTGGGAGTCTAGGATTTGTCTAGAGGCATAGGGAGCCCTAGCAGGTCTCTGAACCTGGGAATGACATCAAAGTTTGCTTCAGGGTTGAAGTGGTGGCTCAGTGGTCAAAGTGCTTACCATATAAGTCCAAGGAGCAGGGTTGGATTCCCAGAATCCACCTAAATGCCACGTAGGCATGGTGGCTTGCCTGTAATCCCAGCACCCCAAGGCAGAGACAGGATCCTCAGAGCAAACTGGCTACTCAGTATGTGTGAACTTTGGGTTCATCTGTTGTTTCAACAAATAGTGTAGAGTAATGTAGAGTTAATTGAGAGACCCTGTCTCAGTGAACAAGGTGGAGAGTTATTGAGGCAGACTTTTGACTTAAACCTCAGGCCTCTACACAGCACCACGCATGTACCATGTAACACACAGACACACACATGCACACACACACACACACACACACACACACACATTGGACTAAATTTCCTCACATTCATCTCTACAGAAACAAACATGCATACATACACCTACACACCTCACATGCACATACATATGAGAAAAAATGACTTCAGTCAGATTATCCTGACCTTTGTAGATAGGAGCTGACAGGGCAGTTAGAACTAGGAAGAAAAGGGAAAGACCTAGACAGCTACACAGGAGTTAGGAGAGGGCTCCTCTCAAAGAAAGATAGCTAACTGAGCAGAAATTGATTTCTTGGCTAGTGTTATAGTATAATATTTTATCCAAATATGTAAGTACATTTTGTAGAGAAGTTTGTTAAGCACTGATTAAAAGCAAACGAAAGAACTTAATATGTGAAGAGATAGTTACTAAATGAAGACTAGTGGTGGTTGAGACTTGTTTGTTTGTTGGTTCGTTTTTTGAGATAGGGTCTCTCTCTTCATGTAGCCCTGGCTGTCATGGAACTTGCTCTGTAGACCAGACTGGCTTCAAACTCACAGAGATCCACCTACTTCTGCCTCCGGATTGCTAGGATTAAAGGTGTGCACCACCATCCCTGGAGGTGGGTGAGATTTAAAAGGGACAATAGCACCTTTTGGAAATGACTCGTTTTCTTGACTAACTAGGTGAGTGTTACAGAGTAGGTCTTCTTCAGTGGGCTTCAGGAATTGTCTACCTTCAGCTGGTTGGCTTAGAGCAGTCTGAGGTACCAGTCAAGTGTCTGGGACTTGGAAACATGTCTAAACAATCCCCATGTTTACTAGGAGCTATCTGTACCATTAGGATGATCTGTCAAAATTTTCTTTGTAACCACAAAGTTTAAAGGCGAGATGAAGTGAGAGAGTTTGGCTCGTGGTAGGCGAGCACCCCACTCACAGCTCCCCATTTATATTTCCAAGTCTTCTCTTGGAGCTGCTCCCTGGAAGGGAAGGGAGAGTGGGGTGCTTACATGTGGGTGCCACTATTGTTATGTTTGAAAATACTTTTTGATGGACAGTCATTTCCTTCCATTGCCGGAGGGTGTTGGTAATGAGCAAATTACCTTTTACTCCCTCTGGTGTGGATGTGAAATTGGCTGTTAATAGAGTTGCTAATGCTACTGGGTTAGCCTGTGATTGTTCTATTTTAAGCCAATTTAAGTTATATTTGGGGAGTAGCCAATGAGAATACCTCGCTAAGAATATGGGCCCCGACTGCAGCATTTAATATCGAGAAACCTGCCTAACCCACAGATGTGGCTGCGAGTGGGAAGGGCTGAAATTTTGACAGATCATCAAATAAAATAACATGCAGTATTTTAATGCGATGTCTTTTTTGGTAGATACAAGAATGGTCTCATTAGGAAGATCCCAAATGTTTTCATCATGAGCTAGGACCCATTTTCAAACCCCAATCATACAGAATGTCATCAGCCAATGATGGACTCTGTTTAATCTAACAATGGGTTAATATTGGTCATTTCATTAATGCTTGCTACGTGGTGAAAGCTTACGAGAAAATGGAGTGTTCAGAGATTAGTTGAAAGGAGCAAAAGAGGTGAGAAATTTTACTGAGTTCTGTGCTCGTCTGGACTAATTGAAGGTGCAGACACATTAATGGATGATGGGAGTGGTTTTGATTTCTAGAGCTTGCCTTGGACTGGATGATGTGTCCTAAGAATGCATGGCATTGTGAGTCCTCAAGGGCAGAGAGCACAGCTCTCCCATGCTGCCTTGCCCTGTTGTCACCTGGCTCCCGTCCCCTGAAGCGCCTGTTGCCACCTGGCACCTGGTGGGTAAATTGAGTGCGTTCTTTGAGACAGTTTCTTGATTAAACAGGGCGTCCTTGAACAAAGCACTGTTGATGTGTGGGTTTTGTGTTTTATTGGCTTTTCATGTTTTAAATATGAAGCTCATTATGCGCAGAGAAGGAGACAGGTATGAGGGATGGAAAAGAAAGCGCCGCTGATGGGATCCAGAAAGGGACAGCGTGAGCCGGTCTGGTTTGGATTAATTGGGCTTGGCACCGGTAGGGTTCTTGTCACCTGATCAGTTTACAGAACTGCAGAAATCAAGGGAATGGAAAGTGCTGTTGCCTCACAGAACCCCAACCTCACTCCCTGCCAGAATACCTCCCAAGGAAACGTTAGGCCCACGATCTCTAATTTGCCATGGAAAATTCACCCCTAACGATCACCCACTCATTCAGTCAATGTTTGCTGAGAGCTGTCCTGTGCCAGTCTGGCACCCAGAGACGACTGGACCAGGCTCCCTGAACAATGGGGTTATAGTGTCTTGGAGAGACAGTGACACCCCAAGTAAAAAGGCGATGAAACAGGCTGGGGCGAGTCGGGGCATTTAAGAAAAACATTTAGGGTTGATCTTTTTTTTTTCTTATCACACAATGTGCTCACAATGAGGGCTAAACTTCACAAATAATCACTTATTAATTATTCTAAGAATCTTCAGAAGGGCCGGAGAGATGGCTAAGCCATCAAAACAGTGCTGGCCGTGTAAGCACGAGGACCTGAATTTGATCTCCAGAAATTATGTAAAAGCATTGGGAGACAGAGACTGGTGAGTCCATGGAGCACCACACTGATGAGAGACCAGTTGAATGTGCCTGAGGAGTTCCACCTGATTCTGGTACACACACACACACACACACACACACACACACACACACACACACACACACACACACACACACACACACACACACACCCCATTACAGGTAGATGCTTCTCGCTCATTTATTCTATAATTGAGAAAATAAAAGCTCAGAGAGGCCAGGTAACTTGTCCTTGATCACACAGCTTATTGGTTCCGAGCTAGGATCTGGCTCGGAAGGCCATATTTAATCACCATACTCTACTTTCCCTGTGAACCAGTCTCTAGAATATGAACAGGATTCAGAGAGATGGAAGAAAGGGGGAATGAGTGAGACAGGACATCAGAAACTGTTCCCACCACAGGGATAAGCTTGTCCAAGGGCACTGCAGAGTCACTAGCCGGGAGGAGAGTCAGACCAGTGGGACACAAGGAGGCTCGGAATCTGAATGTTGATCCTGGGGAGAAGTAAGTAGGGAAGGGGGAGTTAGCAAGGACACCTGAGGAGCCCAGTGAAGGAAAACCAAAGTAAGGGGCTTGGCAAAGAGACGGAGCAGTAGCAGGGTGATGGCTACAGAAGGCCAAAAGAGAAGGAGGATGAGGAGGAAAAAGAGGAAGCTGCTGTTTGGGGGATTAGGAACCACTGCCAAGCTAATAAACATGAGACGGGATGATGAGTCAAGCGACCAAGGTTTCTGGGAGAAGGGCTGCATGGGTGTTCTTCTAGAGGCTGTGAGTGAGTGTTAATGTGTATGTGTGTGTGAGAGAGAGTGAGTGTCAGAGTGTGTGAGAATGTGTATACGAAAGTGTGTGTGTGTGTGTGAGTGTGAAGCTAGAAGACAGCCTTGACTGTTAATCCTCGTTAGACACTGTCCACTGTGTTTATTGAGATCCTGGTCTCTGGCTGAGAGCTGAGATACGCTGGTTAAGCCAATAAGCTCCCCGGAATCCTCCAGTTGCCATTTCCTCCATGATAAACACCACGCCCAGCTTTTTAATGTGGGTACCAGATCAAACTCTGGTTCTCAGACTAGCTCACCAAGCACTTTAGAGACCGAGCCATCTCCTCCCCATCCCTTTCCTTGATGTTTCACAAGAAAAGGAAAAGGGGAGAGCAGGGAAGGAAGGTGAGAGGATGGGGGAGAAGGAGTGAGCCCAGAGAGGTGGCAAGCCTGCTGGAGTCAGAGGCAGGGCACAGAGACGGACTGGATGCTGAGCCCAGCTGAGGCTAGAGATCTGCCCCTCCTCACTTCTGTGCACTCCTGGGAGCAAAAGGCAATTATGCTTTCTCTTAGGCAGTAAAGGGCATGATGCAAAGGTTCTGATGCAGATTTAACACGGGGCCATCGTGGGACATCCAGGAGGATAGAGACTCTGAGGACCATCCTGCCCACCCTAGCAAACACCAAGCAAGAGCAGGCTCTTTGAGGGCTTGTTGAATAAATGGGTCTTATTTACATTTTTATTGTGAATATTATAAAAAAGAATATGGCACTGATTTTAAAACACTTGGAGATGCAGCCATAAAAAAAGGCCTAAAATTTTATGGCCTGCAAGTCATTTTAGGAAATGTTGCGAACACATATATGCATCCCGCCTGAGGCCGTGAGGTAATAGGACCATTACAGGATTTCTCATTGGGCCGTCCGGAAAGTTTCTGCCCTCACATTTGCTACTTTACAGATGTATTCTGTGTTTTATTAAAGCTAGGAAAAAAAAAATGGTTTTTGAGGCATAGGATATAGTTAAAGGGGTTAAGAAAATGTAAAACAATTTTACTAGTGTCTTGACTACTAATTTGGATAAATGTTTATTCTCAAAATGTTCCAACATTATCTTTCTTTCTCCGGAAAGGTCAGGCACATGCCTCTAAAAAAACACATTTAGCGCATATGAGAATATTTTTCAAGTGATTTATTGGGGTAATGCATGGACTATGTATTTAAATATATCTCTCATTTCCAGTAATGCTACAACCTCATTAGAAGCGACTTGGCTCATTGCTTAAGCAAAATGATTTAGCTGTTTAGGGCCTCTCATTTTAAAAATAGGCCATTTTCTTCTAATAGTTTACCAGAATTGGGGAGCTATTTTTAGAATTGGGCAGGAGCCTGGACAAGGTCATAGCCATGAGACTTAGGTAACTCTTCCAGAAGTTGGATCTGTTGGACGTTGTCGTTCATTTCTCTCCTTTGCTGATTTTCCAGAGGAGAGGCATTCTTTACTTTCAAAATGAGGGCACGACTTCTTCTCTGGGGGACAGTAGCGTCTTCCAGAGCAGCGCTCTCAACCTTCCTAATGCTGCGACCCTTTAGTACAGCTTCCCATGTTCTGGTGAGTCTCAATCATGAAATGCTTTTCATTGCTACTTCATAACTGATTTTGCTACTGTTATGATTCATAATGTAAATATCTGATATGCGACCCCAAGGGGGTCGAGACCCACACGTTGAGAACCACTGCTCTGAAGAGACTGTGTATTGTTCTCAGTGGCAGGCACCCTCCTAGTGAGGTGTAGGGCCCAGAATGCTACTTATGCTCTCTGGGGACATTGAAGCACCATCTGAGGTGTTTGCTAGCTTCTGAATGTCAATCAAAATCCATCCCAGTGGTTGGTTTTCTCAGATGCTTTTAGTATTAGCATAAATATGAAGCAGGACAACAAAATGAATGTGTCACCCCCTAGGGAGCAGGAGCGTCCCCAACACAGTGGCAACTAAGTGTGCTTTCTCCTTCCTTCAATCCCTGCCTCTCCCCTTGAGGTGACAACCACTCAGAATTTTATGTTTGCTATCTATCTGATGAAAATAATTCTTGGGGGCCGAGGAGATGGTTTAGTGGGAAAAGCGCTTACCATGCAAGTGTGAGAACTAGACTTCAGATTCCCAGAGGACTGCCAGGGAAAAGCCAGGCGGACACAGCAGCTACCTGTAATCTCAACACTTAGGGAGGGAGAGACAGGGGCAAGATGGCTAGAGACCCTGCCTCAATGAATAAGGTAAGGGGTGACTGAAAAAGACACTCCATGTCAACTTTGGGCCTCCACACACAGTGTATGTGTTCTTGTGCACACACACAAGTGAGCACACACACGAACACACATACATGCACACCTTGCACATGTATGCATTCAAAGCCCCCCCCCCGTGTTGCTTATCTACATAGGTCCCTAAGAGAAGAGAAAATCTCTCTTTCGCCCCTCTTTCTTCCTCCTTTCTCCCTCCAGGTGTTTTAGGGCCAGCACAGAAGATCTGCAAACATCCTCAGCTGTTTTGCTCTACCTAATGATCCAAATTCAAGAGTTGTAGAATGTTAAAAAAAAAAAAACGTGACTGTTGGATCGAGCTGGTGTGCCTCTGAGGGAGCCGGCACTTTCGTTTTATGTCTGCAGAGTGTTAATTGCTTTCCTTCTCAAAAGTAATTTACCAATGTGGGACGAAAGTCCTAAAAAAGCACAATCGGTCCAGCAATTCCTCTCACTGGGGTTTTATTCTGAGGGAGGAACAGAAAAAGTACACAGTGATGTTTGTTTAAGGATGCTAACCACAGAATCCCTCCAACACAACAAGGATCAAGTTACTCAAAAAAGGAGAAATAATCTTTATAGCTTTCTTTCCAAAAGTTTTTGGTTAACTCGCTGTGCAATTAAAAATGCAAGAGGATGTAGATGCTACAGGTGTGGGGGAAACCAATTACATAATACGGACACAGCTTACCCTATTGTGTGACCATCTGAGTTTTACAAAATACCTTCTGTATTTATATGAAAAGTCATGGATGTTAATACATCAGATTTAAAGCAGTGAAAAGATTTTAGACGATTATTATCACATATATGTATTTTTCTTACAAGAATAATGTATTTTTTTGATAAAATGAAGAGTAATTCACCATACCCTATTTACTAAGTTTAAAGCTTGGATATACCACTTATGGGTATTCACACAAACAAATCAGTCAGCAATCCCTGTACCATGGCTACTGCAGCATGATTCATAATAGTCAGGAGATGGATCAGCCATCAGCGGACAAAGTGATAAAGGCAGTGGGCGTACAGAACAAAGAGCATCATTTAGCTGGTAAAGGAGAATGGAATCAGGCAAGAGGTCACCATGCTAACTGAAACAAGCCATTCTTAGATAACTATCGAGCCTTTTCTTAGACACGCAGGGTCTAGATTTTTTTTTTTAACAAGACATGAAAGTGGAAGGGGGACAATTTGGGAAGGGAGAAAGGACTAGTGGGTGACGACAGAGAGGGTAGTGAGCAAAGGAGTAAGATAAAAGTGTGTTATACGTGTGTATGAAATGTCACAACGAAACCCGTTATTTTGCATAATTAATATGTGCTAATGAGAGTACTGTTGTTACAAAGAGAGTGAGAGCTTGGAGAGTTTTGACATTGCCTATGCTCCATTATCCCTCTATCTCTGGAAAAACATCATAGATTGATAGCTATTATGAAGACATTTTTTTTTACCCTTTGTTATGCTCTCTGGGGATGGGAACTGATTTTACATTAGCCTTAAAAAAAAACAGAAAAATAATTATACAACCCCACAATGTCTTCTGTTGAGCGGAAAGCCAAACATCCTGGTTACCCCTGATCATACAAACCCCTCGACACCATGGCACACCTCTCCATCACCAGCTAACTGCCACTCCCATGCTGCCAGGTGGCTCAATATTTTTAATTCCATGTGCCCCAAGTGTGTGTGTGTGTGGGGGGGAAGAGTATATAACGTCAGGTATAGTAATTACCAAGACCTCCTTTTTTAATTTGGTAAAAAGCTGGCCAAATATTTTCCTTTTATAGCTGGTGGTCTCTTGGAGCCTTTGAAAATAATGGCCAGTAGTTCTGCAAGTTCATTAACCGATTCCCCCAAGGCTGGGGACTGCGCGTTATCTGGCCTGCTGTTTTACATATCGTGCCATGTTTTCAAGCATTCCCTTACCTGGTTTATTTCAACATCTATATTTAAAGGTCTTCATTACTTCCTAATTATCTATTCTCCCTTTCTTTATTTTTCTTGTTAAAGACTAATTTAAAAGACCAGCACAGACTCGCTGCCACTCAGAGTCACCATTAACTTCTCTCCCCCTCTCATTTATTAGTTCAGCTACTTTACCGCCCTTGCTTCCTCCCCACCCCCAGCCCAGGCCTTGCCTCTAACCGCATTGGCAGCATTACCTCATTTGGATTTCTCTTCTGCTCTTACCTTTCTTCCCTTGATGAGCCTTAGAAAAGTCCACGTTCCTTCTCCTCTCTTCCCCTCTCTCCCGTGTCCTTTAAGTCTGCAGCGGGCTTCCTTCCACCTTTAGATCTTTTCACTCTCTCTCTCTTTTTTTTTTTTTTTTTGTCAAGCGGCTCCTTGCATTTTTCAGTCAAGGCATCTTGGGCTTTGTGGCTTAACTGTGACTTCAAAACTTCGTGCCCTTGCCTGGCGTGCTCTCTGGGCTTCTTAATTCGCCCAAATTGGATTTCTGAAAACCCCGGAAGTGGAGCAAGTTCCTTAACGTTTTCAATGCAGAGATCAGGGCATTCACCCGAGCAGCGCATCTCATGGTCAGCAGCATCAAAGACCATTGTCGGGCAGGAGGGAATCGGAAGTCAGGTGAGGTCATGCCTCATGCCCAGGGCAGGATATAGACATCCTTACACCCAGATGTATGCTTCACCAAAGCTTAAGTGAAGCAGTGTTCCAGATTGTTGACATTAAACCTGGGTTTCTAGGCTGGGAACAGGCTGTGAAAGGCACACAGCCTGCTGTCTAAGGGTTAGATCAGGGTGTGCCCCATTGAGTTCGTCCTCACCGACACTAGTTAGTGACTGACGAAAAGTGCTAGATTTGCCACTCGTCAGTTTAGATGCATTAACCCGTGGTGTTCCTTTGGACAGTGTGTAGACGTGGGGACCGCAGGAGAGTTGCCTTCAGTCTGCAGCAGCCAGGGAGGCATGCTCTCCAGGTGTCATGGGAACTCCTGCCTCAAAGCTGCGGATAGCTGACCACCCCAGCTGGAAGACGGAAGACGGGTCCATGCAGTGTTGGTACCAGGACCCACTTCTACCAGTGCAGGGCCCCTCTGTGGGAGAGCTGTGCATGGTGTTTCCCTGCGCTACAGTTGAAGCTGCCCCTTCTTTTACAGATGCTGGACCTGTGTAACAGAACGGAGGCTTCCCCTGCAGCCCCATCCTTCCAGGCTTTCTATCTTGCTAAGTCTCTCACACATCAGATGTCATGTCGGCACCGCACCTTCTGAAGCTCCTGAACAGACAGAGTTGAGTCTCCTTTTAACCTTGCTAGCCCTCTTTCACCTCCCCATCTGTTCTGCCTGGCACAAGCTCAGTTGTGTGCCCTTTTGATTCACTTCAGGGAGAACCCAAGTGCTGTGTAGGCACTGGACGGACTCCAGGCTAAATAAAAATGGAATTAGGGGTCACCTCCAGTTTGGGACTATGTTTACCACTACCCTCATTTGTTAATGTGGCTAATTCATCTTACTACAGTTTGATCAAATTGGACAGTTCCCAGGAAAAGCTTGTACTTAAACAGCGGCGTCACTAGGTGATGCTGCTGCCCCACGAAAAGGCAGCAGTCGGGGCTGGGCTTGGTCAGAGCCGGCGGGGCTTGGGGGTTCTACCTTTCCAATGTACCATTCATCGCCATATTCGGAATTCAGGACTCTAGAAAATATATTTAGTCATTCTCTTAGTCTTCCTTTCCTAGAAGCTCACAGAAGAGAGAGAGAGAGAGAGAGAGAGAGAGAGAGAGAGAGAGAGAGTGAGAGAGAGAGACAGAGACAGAGAAGGGCTTTTTGGGAACTCCTGGGGGAGATTATCTTCTCTCTCTCTCTCTCTCTCTCTCTCTCTCTCTCTCTAATCTATCCTCATTTTTGGCAACCCTTGGATTTACTTAGGAATCTATTCTCTAAGCGGTTATCATTCATCTCACACTTTTGGATCGACCAAACATTGAAAGTTCAACAACATCTCTCCCCTTTGTTTCTAGATATAGAAGAAAGGCCAACCCGAGGGATACCGACATGGCAGGCTTTGTGTAGAGTCTCTTGAGAAGAAACATGTTCAAGTATGACTCCCTTGTGTACGAGAACCTGGAGACGGAGCACAGGCAAGCAGGGATGTTCCCATGCTTTGCTCTTCTTCTTCTTCTCTGCTGAATACAGAACAGGTAGGTCCTTGTTCAGGCTTCCGGCTCCGGCGCCGCCACTCGGCACTTGCAGTCAGCATCTGTAAACCTAACACCCATCTTGTAATTCCTCGCGAAAAGCTGCTGAGTGGGGCTAAAACTTTAACCTTGCACTTCACCTCCTGCTCACAGTTGATAGCCATCCATGCACACTCCCTACTCAGGGCAGCTGCATTGACACATTGATGAATCTGTGCTTAAAGAGGAATTTATTTTCTTACCCGGGAGATAACTATTTGGTGGCATAGAAAATGCATTCATATTAGCAGGACAAAATTCATTCATGTTTCCATTAAGGGATCTCTATAGCTTTCAGCCCACTCCTTACATTTTTAAAATTAGTGTTCTAGTCTGTTTTGCTCCACTCTTCATGATGTGCTGGGTAATGCTTAGGGATTACCCAGAAGACTTCTGGCTCAGAATCTTATGGGGGTGGGCATTAGGATGTCAGTGTAATACCTTTTTAAAGAAAGCCTTGGGCTGGGAAGATGGCTCAGCCAGTAAAGTACTTGCTATGTAAGCATGAAAACCTATGTTTGGATCCCAACATCCATGTAAAAAAAAAATCAGGCGTGGTGGTGCTGCTGTAAGTCCTGCTGACCAGCCAGTCTAGCCAAAGAGGCGAGCTCCAGTTCCATTGGGAGATTCTATCTAAAAAAATAATGGGGAGAACAATTGAAGAAGGTGCCTGCCATTATTCTTTGGAACACTTGGTCACTTACGTGAGCACACCCCCCACATACCTGCAGACAGCCTTACCCTTACTTGCCTTATCAAGGGTGTAAGTGCAGCACCATCAAATTTGGCCCATTTCAAGAATGCAGGTTTTGCTGGTTTCTCACCTGGAGATTCTGACTCCGTGGGTCTGAGGCACAGTAGTGATCTATATTTTCCACTAGCAGCCTGTGGATCTCACAGTCAAACAAGGGGCAGGAGACACTGCCCCGCTATACAAAGTGGGTTCCGGCTGCGGAGCAGCGTATGCTTGCAATCAGACTCAGCAGAAGCCACGTGCAAAAAGAGAGGGTGGAGGTTTTAATAGTGAGTGAGAACCATCTGTGAGTTGTGGGGTGACCTCGCCAGGTAATTGGGCACCTAGGGTCACTGCAGCCACCTGGAAGCTTCTGATAGGGAAAGCTTTGGGGAATCTTTTATTAACATAGTTAATATGCTTGACTAAGGGGAAAACATATACAAAGCTAGGAGGCCTTGTTAGCAAGCCATCCCTGCACAGTGCACAGCCAGGAAATAATGGCTTCTTTCCCAGGAAAGGTTCAGTTTAACCCTTGGCACGCTTTTCTCCAGGGAGACGTGTATAAGCCTCCCTAGTCTAGTATAAGGATGGGGATATGCAGGGGCTGTCCCTGGGGTCTTCTTGGGCGTGTCCGGCAGGAGTATACGGCACCATCATGGAGCAGGGTTATGGCTTCCACGAGAGAGTAAGTAGTCTTCCATGTTATATCCCAGGCTGCCTCCTCCTCTATTGGGGTCATCTTTGAGACTCCTTGGGGACCCCCACAGGACTGACCCACAACGACGAGAGATCCCTCTACCCCATGATTACAGCTGAGAGGAGATGGTAGTTCTTTTTCTGCCGAGCATTGACTGAGATAAAGTGCAGAGGGTTAGTGAGCAGCTGAGATCAGAACCATGTGCCTCAGAGAGCGGGAGGGAGACCCAGATCTGCAGCTTTCCCAGGCCGCAGCCGCCGTTCTGCTTCGGTGCCACACCGCACCTGTACACGGGACCTCGGCAGGGAAGAGTCTAACTTGCCCCCTCCCCAACAACGTTGGCCACCCCATGGGAAATGTTTTGTTTGGTGGCAATAGCTAAGAGAAAATAGAACACTCTCTTCTTGTTTACAGACAAATCATTCTGCATCAGAGACATCTTGTTTCCCATCCTTGCGAGAGTCTGAGGGTGGCTTTTTCTTTCCTTTCATTTCCTTCCTCTTCTTCTTCTTTTTTTTTGCCTTTTTCATAAATAAATATTTTAACTGGAAATTTCCAAGTGTATGACAGGCCTAGAATGTGAACTTGAATGTACTGTAATAGAAATCATCAGTTGCCATGGAGACCTGTTCCAAGAGCAGCTCGCACCAAGTCACGTGAGCAGAGAGCGCTCAGTAATACTAACACATCAGAGAGCGAGGCCACTTAACCTCAATCGCTTCCAGCTATTGTGCAGAATGCAATTGAATTTATTCCTAATTTCTGCCAGTGCTAAGGAACAAAATTTCCCTGCAGATTTTAATCTTACGCAGGCAGTGCCAGGCAGAGCTCAGACGCTGTTCGGCACCAATATTCAGCCCAGCTACTCGCCCACTTTACAGTTCTATTTTCTTATTCTTATCTGCAATAATAGCTTCCCTCTGCCTGCTGGATTCCGCACATCCCCCTGCCCTGGGGAGAACTGCCCTTCTCCTTTCCACGTGGCTGCGCGGGTTTCTCTGACTCTGGCTGCTAATGCAAGGAACACAGCCTTTATAATAACGCCAATAAAAAAAAAAAAGACAGCTCTCTCCTTTCAGCTGTAGTTGCTTTTGGTTTTTTTGTTGTTGTTGTTGGTTTTTGTTTTGTTTTGTTTTCTTCCTCGCCCCAAATCTGCGCTGAAAAACATTTCCTGTCAGCTTTGGACTGTGCTTTGGAATGCCACAATTAACAGCCCCACCAAAATAAGGCAAAGCGCGGCCAGTGAAAAATGGAATCAAATCAAAGTGTGTGTTTTCAGCCTCCATCACAGACACCTCTCTCCAGCGTCCCCTCCCCCCCCACCAGGAGAGCAGCCCAGACAAACAGGAGGTACGGCCGCCTAGCACAGAACACTCATTTTGAGAGCTTATCAGCTCTTATGAAGGTTGATAAATCAGAGTGTCTCATATGGACAGTCTCAAGTTAGCAGTGTCATCGATCTCCCCTCCCCTTTTAAGTTATTTGTCTTATTCACTTCCACAGATGATATCAGAGATGCCAAATGAGCCTTTGTTTTCTGTGCTCTTGTGCTGCCCAGGGTGAGCTGCTGTCTTGTTGCAGGGGACTGGGAAGCACGCTTCAGGGGCTTAGTCCTTTGTTTCCAGCCCAAGGTCACCTCTGGCCCCTTGGTTCAGGTGTTGTCAGCAGTCTGTCTGTGTTCAGAGGCAGGAGGCGGAGTCCTCCGAGCTGACAGTCTTTGCATGGCCCTAGCCCTCCTGTGACCTCCCCCTTTTATGAATGTCACTTTAAAAAAGATGTAAAACCTGCTTGAATAGCTAAATGGAGACGAGGTAGAGTCCAGCACTTGGAAAGTCTGTGCTGAAGGTCATGCAAAAGGAACCTCAAAAATAGGGAGATTATTGGACAGGCCTTTTGAGAAAGAAAGAGGGTGGTTTCTGCAGTGGCTCGCATTAGCAGGTGGGTAATGGGCACCCCTCTAAATGGGCAGAGGGAGACAGAGCTGCGTATCATTTACTCAGCTGGTACCGGACCGTTATTCCAACACTGTGGTGGGACAGGACAGGAGCAGCAAGTCCAGGGGGGAGGGAACAGCCGCGTGGAATTAGGGCAGGCTGCTGGTGGGGGTTCCAGCTCTACATGAAGCGAAATGGTGACTATGGAAATCTTCATGGGGTAGAGGAGGGAAAAGCAGCCAGAGAGAAAATAAGAAGTCATGTGATGAATTTGATGTCAGTGGTGTGACGTTCAGATCTGGAGAGAGAAAACCACACGGCAAGCTGTTAGTACGGTGCATGGCTCTCTGCCCATCCCATGTGGTGGAGCCCCGAGAAGATCACAGTCAAACAGCCGGGCCCCACACATGTCCATCCACAGAGCAGGGCTGCAAAGTTCCCCAGGGTAGGAAGGAGTCAGCTTGCTAGTTCCTACCCCCTGGGCTGGGATGAAAAGTGTTGAGTGTTTTAGTTTTAGTTTTTGCTTTTTGTGTGTGTGTGTTTTTTGTTTTGTTTTCTGTGAGTGGCATTTGCCTCTAGTCACAAAGAGAGTGTATTTTCTAAGCAACAATGGCTCAACCTTTACAGGAGCTTTATTTCCGTACTTATTAGTCTAAAATACTCAGGACCCTCTTGCCAGAGCTGTTCAGGGATCTAGTGCCTTGGGAAGTTCTGGGAGGATGTTTAATCTGCGTCTCATCAATGTTTCTTTAGACAAAGTAGCCTGGAAGTGTTGGAAGAACACGCCTAGGGGAAAACTGAGCCTCATGGGCTCTTACGGAAGAAAGATGGTAAGAGGATGCCAGGGAAAAGCCAAGGGATCGTCGCTCTGGTGGATTTCATTAAGGGCAAGGGCGATCTCTGCTATTATGCTAATATTGGCAATTGCGATTTTATTATGTTCGTTAGTCTATAGCTAAGGAATAACACTATTACAGTTCTTATAGCTTTTCAAAGTACTTTCCCAACTGTTATCTTATTAGATCTATACAGTAACCCTGGGATGTACTTGGAATGTATTTTACAGATCAAAGATTGGGGCTAGCATAAAATCTCAAAGAGTAAGGCTAAGCTCTAGAACTCAGGACACCTAGGCTAGCACAGTCTCACAGCCCTCGGCCCTTGATGTTACTAGCCAGGCGGAAGGCTCGGGTGCCTTCTGGGGAACATGGCTCAAAGAAGCTCTTTTCAGTACAGTTTGCTAGAGTCCTGGTGTGAAACGAAGCATAAGAGATTGGTGCCTGAGCATCATGGGGCTTAGAAAGAGTTGGGTATGGATTCTGCTCCAACCAACTCCATCCAGTCTTCTCTTCCAGGAAGCATGAAACCTGGGAGCAAATGGAGAGCTTTGTCTCGTTCTCCTTGACAAGTAGATGCTGTGCAAAACAGGCACAGAAGCAGGAGGACTGAGAGTAGGTGTGGCCTCTGAGGTTTGGATACAACCTTGCTGGCTTGGCCAAAAGAGAGAATACGACGTTTTCAGCTGACAAGGGATGTAAGACACTGGACCCCTTGGCTCCATCTCTACCCCATACTTAGTGAGACAAGGATGGGGTCAGGCATCTCTCTAGCAAGAGAAAGTTGATTTCCTTTCCAGTGCTGGGAACAGGGCCCAGGGCTTTGCGCTTGCAAGGCAGGTAAGTGCTCCACCATTGAGCTAAATCCCCTGCCCCTCAAAATAGAATATTAACTCTGGCTGTTGGAATAAGGATATAGAAAGAAGGCTTCAGGGAAATGATCCCATGAAAACATTTGGTTTGATGGTTATGTCACTGATAGAAACAGAATCCTGTGCTGCCCCTTCAACTTTCTATGGAGACTAGCATTGGATATGTATTATAGACGGTACCCTGTGTGTGCCGGGATGCTATTGAGATACATCAGTATCTGAATTTTTTCCCCTTCATTTCTGCCATTTCCTTCTGACAAGTAGTTAGTCTGATTGGCTGCTCCCCCTGGGGTGCACAGTGAGGCATGGCAAAGTCTCCCCAGCCTCCGGGATGGACTAACACCTGTGCTCTTAGGACAGCAGTGATGCCAAACCCCAGAGGATTTGAAAATGGATGCTATTGAGCTCTTTGGTGGTTCAAATGACTGGGAGGGGTAGCCAACACTTAGTTCTCAATGAACAGACAGTCTCACATCAAGATCTGTGCCGTCCTAAATATCTGTGGTACTCTTCAAGTGGGAGAGGGGATTCTGGAGCACAGGCTTAAAGTCCTAAAGAAAGACAGAGGTGAGGCTGGGGAGGATGGAGTTGGAGATGGGGAGGATGGAGGTGGGACTGGGGAGGATGGAGGTGGAGATGGGGAGGACAGAGGTGAAGATGGGGAGGACGGAGGTGAAGATGTGGAGGATGGAGGTGAAGATGGGGAGGATGGAGGTGG